>OMLB01055704.1:0-16125 GCA_900302555.1 Myripristis jacobus
TACCAACCAATTCAGCACAAAACAATAAAACAGTCAACACAGTAAGACATGCTTTTTAAGATTTTTTCAAATGTATGAATGCACCATCACCAGTTCATGTAATACTTACCTCTACTGGCTTCCAGTCAAAAAACGTATCCTGGGCTAATTGCCCTGTAGTTGAATATTTCTCAAGGTAAATGTGAAAAAAATGCACTTCTGCTGTGTGAAAGTACAAGAATCCAGATCCAGGCGTGTCTGTGAGTTGTACATAAATGCAAAAAGTCTTTATTTTTCTCAGACTACATCCAGTGGTGCAGGGGCCACTCCCCGGCATGGTTAGCTGACATGGGACTGGGCTATTCTTAGGTGCAGGAGACAAACAAAACAAGATGTGGGTTTTCTACCTACCAAGGAGGCCTGTCCTGTGACCTCACACTGTCCGAACCTGCACCTGCCCAGAAAACAACTGCTGCTACCCCATCAGCACTGGACAAAAACTCCTAGCTGCTACGTGCACAAGACCGTCACCCATCCCCATCCATCTCTCTGTCTGTCTGTCTTTTCCTCTCAGCCCCATCCCCCTCTTCCTCCTCTCGTCCACCGCTCCTGCCTTCTGCTCCATCACACAGGAAGTCTGCTCTTCCTGCAAACAAGCGTCCGAGTGTGGAAAGGGACAAGGCCGAGGGGGGCAGGTACGCGAGGCGGGCGGGGGGGCAGAGGATGTTTTCGTCGTTCCCCAGCCCCTGTGGCTGTTGCAGGCCGTACTGTAGTCCATCCTGAGGAAGCCCGGCTCACGTCACTCTGGCCGGGCCTTGGCTTCACACGTGCTGCCTGGCGTGACGCAGTAGCTCCAGCACTCCCTCACACATGGGAGCCATAAGGATTATGTGGAGCAAATCTGCAGAAAATATCGTATTTTAAATCATACTGGTGCTTTACAGTGAGTAAAGTCAACATAATATCATATAAGGCGTATTTATGAACATTAACAACTGTAGTTTGTACAGAGCTGTTGTGTTTCATCAGAACAATTCAGACAGCCCGTTGCTTTGCCAAGTCACCATTATCCACTTCCTGAACCTCTCGGTCACAAAGCGCCAGGCCAGCTGCAACTGTGTGAATTCAGCAGGTAGTTGACAGAGAGTCTCTGTAATAATGTCACAGTATAACAAAAACTGTGTGCGTCCCACTGCACCACAGGTGGCCACATGTTCCCTTTAACTGGAGGATTCAGGGAGAAAAACTTTATCATCGAGAATAAGGAAAAACCCACAGCAGTTGTTGCATGTCATCCACCGCTCTGTTTCCTGTCACTGTTGACTTTGAAATTTTAGCTGAGTCATGGATGAAAAAAAGACATATAAGAAAGAGAGGAAAATTGAGAGGCTCCAGGTGTGCCTTACAAAGACCTGGCAGCTGTGCTGTTCATTTATATTTTGTCCACACTGGGTGAAAACTCAAGGCTGCCTTAAATTTCCCCTTAGTGGTTTTGTCATCACAAATGTTGTGCTGCACGCCTGAGCTTTGCTCAAACCCACATGACTTTATTTTAAATTCTGCTGGACTTTCCAAAGATTCAAAATATGTCCCAATGAATTACAGGGAAATGTGGATAAAATCATGCACAAGACATCAAGGTCTTGTCTATCTGATGTAATGCTGCAGCCATAAAACAATGTCATTTTGGCTTTGAATATTTCATTCAATACAAGTGTGATGTAGCTGCAGTGAAGCACTGCCACCAGTAGATCCTGAATGTGAATTTGCCATTGTCATATAAAAGGGGGAAATGTTAAGGGGAAACTAGCATTCAAGGGGTTAATAACTTTAATAATGTGTGTGTGAATGCTGTTTTCATGCTGTTAATCAATCAGACCAGATTTGACAGGTTTTAAATGTAAGATAACCAGTGTTGGAATAGAGCTCTTTGTATTCTAAATGCAGTTTGTCAGAGTGAAGTGATTGTTTGCTGGTGGAGACAAACCACAACTATGGAAGATGGCCTGAAAATGACAGAGGCCACAAAATAACAGGATGTTTACAGCCTGAGGAAACTCTGCCAGGGTCGCCGCACGACCACAGGCAGGCAGCGAGCGCAGGCTGTGGTTAGAAATATGAGTGAAGAGGAAAAGCAGGACAGCCAGGTCTGCTTTAGCTAAACCAAATATAACCTCACTGACTACTGTTTGTTTACAGGCAGACACTACCTGACTGAGGTCCGGTTAGGTGGACGCAGAGCGACAACGACCTCTGACGCCTTCCTCACCCAACACAGCAGGAAACACAGCTGTGACATGGCCGGCCCGAGCAAGGACTCTTTCTTTCAGTCAAAAAACTCCATTTAACAAGTTATTTAAGTCTCATAGACTCATTTTTCTCAAAACAAGGCAACAAAACTGACAGTTGGATGAGATAATCCAATGTTGATGAACTGTTTCCAGAATTTTCTTGAATCAAGTGTCATTTTCTTGATACTAGTAGGCCAATCTGCCTTATTCTGCCTTGTTTCAGCATATTTATACTTTATAAATTCCTGAAACAAGTGAACCTACATTGGATGTGCAGTCATCTCATCCCACTGGCATTTTTTCAACTTTGTTAAAAAAAAACAACAACAAGATTTTGAATATGAAACAAAGTGAACCTCGTACAATGGATTTTCCTTTTTTTTTCTTTTTTTTTTTGCAGGGTACACTAGAGGTTGAAGTGGTTTCGTGAGGTCAGCTGCAGATGACAGGTTAAAGGAGGACACTGGTGGTTTCTGACACCAGAGGGTAAAGCACCTTCACTGTCACCAGTTGCTCTTCTTTTGCCCATCAGCAGTGACATTTCGCACCAGACTGCAGCATCGACCGGCAGATAATCTCCATCGTCATCATGGCTATCACCGACTTCCTCGCAGCCTCGGATATCACTTCAGCTATTAATGCTTGTAAAGGTGAGGGGGGAGATCAGGTTTGAGTGTGAGATCAAAAATACATATTCAGATTGTTGCCTTGTCCCAGAAGTTCAGGCCTTTGCTTTTTGATTCTTGTCAATTTTGCTGAGGTTGGAAAGATAGATTTTGAAACATAGGTTGTCTGGTTTTAATGATACATTATGCATCAAGTTGATGCATAATGTATCATGTCATCAAACTTTATCTATCTTTTCACTTTCAGCGAAAGATTCCTTTAGCCCGAAAATGTTTTTCAAAACAGTGGGCTTGTCCAAGAAATCACCAACGGAGATTGAGAGGGTCTTCAAGATCTTGGACCAGGATAAAAGCGGCTACATAGAACAGGATGAGTTACAGCTGAGTCTTGCACACAACAATTTTCTTAAGTGTTCATGCAAAAGCTCATTTGAACATACAGTCTGCTCTCCACAGCTGAATGACACAGTAGTTTTCTACTTTATTGACTGCAGGATTGTATTTCAGTACTGTAGCGCAAATGTCCTTGGATAGATTTCATGTATTCCCTTTATTCCCACAGTGTCTGTTTGTTTGATGTGTCTGATTTTTCTCTTTGCGGTTCATCTTCCCTGCTCTCTGTCAGGCTGTTCCTGCAGAATTTCTCCAAGGGAGCAAGGCCTCTGACTGCGGCTGAGACCAGAGCTTTCCTCCTGGCAGGAGACTCAGACGGTGACGGAAAGATTGGCTGGGAAGGTACGGTCAGGTCCAGGGGAGGCCGACCCCGAGGTGCTCCTCAGGGGGTCAGGGGGCCACTGTGCCAAACAATTCCAATGAAGTTTTGTCAATTATTTGGCATTGCTTTCTAACACAATCCAACGAGGCAAAGCAAAACTCGAAAATCTGAGCCTAAAAGACCCAAAGACCTGGCAATATCTGATTTTCTGATTAAACTGTGAATTAGTTAGAAAGTAGGAAGCCCAAGAACTGGCAGCCAGAGTAAATGAGAAAGTTTATGAACCATGCAAGACAAAATCATATGGATAATTGTAACCAAAATGTTGTTTGGTAAATGTTTAATCACAGCTACCAAAACAGTGAAAGTACTAAATATGCAAAACTACAATATAAAGATTATTGTGTTGAAATGGTTTTGTGATTCTGCCTTCTTCAGCTTCGGCTGTATTGCAGAGCACCATTTCCTTTAAACTGAGATGTTTAGATATTTATATTTTAAGATATTTTGATTAGAATCAGTCTACAAAATGGCAAAAACTAGGCCCAGGTTGTAAATAAGTGGAATTATCCTTTAAATGTGCCCATGAAAGGTTGAGGGGCTGGTGGCTCCAGTCAGCACAAGGATCTTCATCAGCCAGCTGTCCTTCATTTGGTTGCTAGACAACTGCGGTACAGCCACAACAGGCACTTCATGCAAGTGTCACCGCCAGAGATGCACACTTCAGTATTTTAAGTGACACGTGCAGTTGCTGGATTAAATTACAAACTGATTTTGCTGGATTAGGCCAACTGTGTCCTCTGAATCTCTTAGACATTTGAAGAATAGAATCTGTTCTGCGTTTGTGCTTTATTTATCTGTTTGTTTGTATCGCTCTCTGTGTTTTCAGAGTTTTCTGCACTGGTAAAGTCTTCATAAAGCTTGCAGATGATTTGTTGCACGATGAAGTCGAGATGGACCCCAGTTGATTAAGTGGATACAAACCATGGAGGCACTCTATAAGCATCTCTGGGATGAATTCGTGTGTAGAGAAATAAAATATCATGTAGTTTCAAGGGAAAATTCAACGTTGTAAAGAAACTCAAATAAACAGTACATGGATGAACCCTTTGCCTGGTTGATGTGTGTCTCTCCTTGATGGAAAAGTTTATGAATCAATGTGCATCAATGTGAGCAGCTATCGTACGAGTTCCAGTGTGACTTCTCCTATTTAGGTCCACTTCGCTGAGAGCAGGTTGGGTCAACCAGATTACTTCCAGCAGCCTCTAGTTGCTGTAGATGACCCACACCATCAGTCATTTTCTTCACACGATGTCATATGGAGCGCTATGACAGGTCAAGCCCGCAGTGGGGTCAGAAGGCTTCAGTTTCTAGCAACTTTCAACTGCCTAGTGTCCAGTGTTTAGCATTCTGATAACACAATTAGAGACATTTTATAAGGTATCCAAAAAATTAAGAGAACATTAAAATCTGTCTACTTCGAATTATAATGTGCTAACTAATAAAACCCTATCTGTAAAAGTTCAGTTAATTATTTAGAACCATAAAACCAAAGAGATTCAGACTGCACTCTCCATACTATAAGTTGTCATTATCTCTTCTCTAAAGTGATAAATATCCTTTTAAACAAGTGACCATGTGATGCATGTGCTCTAATTGGTGTGACATCCAATTACCAGTAAAGTTCCCCATTTTTTAAATAAGGGGTGTCATGTTACATAAGAAATGCAATGCAGTCAGTTTCCAGCTTACGCATAGCTGCTAAGCAGCAACAAGTTTAGACTGAAAAAAAGCCCCTCTTGTGTTTCAGACAAGCTCTGCATCCCTTAGTGGAAAGGATAAAAATAGCCCAATTTGACAACTAGACACATTTTTTTTCCTCCAAAAACTATTGCTACCCCAAGTGGTGTCCATTACATCTTGAAGGACGGGACTGCAGGGTATAAAATGCAGAGGAGAGAGCCGCATGCCTCATCTGGCTTTCAAGTGGGATACGGCAACGCTGTCTCTTGCAAAGGTGAGTTTCATCTCAGCTCCATTCTTCTTGTCGGACACATGAGGGGGAAAAAATCGCTCCACACAGGAAATCAGTTTATCTTCAGACTGCAAAGGCTTCTCTTCCATCATGATGGAGTACACCTACTGAGGAAATTTTGGTATTGGAGTCAAAAAGCTATGGAATGGAACTACAAAAATTGCTTTGAGATTTTTCTACTTCAACTTAACACAAGTCAAGCCTTCATAGGCCCACGGCTGGAGGGGACTTCACCATGGACTGCAGCACCTTCTTCTTCTTCTTGCAGTGCATTGATAAGAACAGAAGGTCAAAGGTTCCAAAGCATAATGCTCTGCTTCCAAATTTTAGAGAGCTATTTCATTTTCTGAAATTGCATCTCAGCACCAGATCAATGTGTTCACCATTGAACCAATGAGAAATTCTCTTTTGATGGAAGCTGATTATGAGAAACATTCTTAATATGTGCTGTTAATTTTGAGTGAAATGACATGACAAACTGATTTATGCATCTTCAAAATCTTGTGATGGTGGCATCTCTCCTTTATTCCACCTGGTTTGGTGCTGTTATAGTCTACATTATATGACTGACCAACTTTAGTAAGGCACAGGCTGGCATAATGTTCATTTAAATGCTCACATGTAAATCTTTTTTTTGTCTCCTAGAGAATAACATAAAATGGCTTTCTCTGGAATGCTCAAGGATGCTGATATTGCTGCAGCCATCCAGGCTTGTCAAGGTGGGTCCATTTCCCCTCTTCTTTGCTAATTTTAGCCTTGAGTGAGGCTATTACGTTTCCTCACCATTTCCATTCATTAACTCACACTGAAGGCCTCTGACTTTCCTCTCCTCACTTTGGAATCACAGGGCTGACAGTTTTGACACATAAAATATACACATTCTTTAAAAAAATCTAAGTTCTAAAGTGCAAATGTGTAGAAAAAAGATGACTGCACATCAGTGAGTAAATTAAGTCAATGAGTAAATCAATGAGTTTGTGTAGATTTGACTGGAAAGTGATTTGAATGAGGCAAGAAATGCATGTAGTACAATTCACCTCAGTGCTCTCTCTCTCTCTCTCTCTCTCTCTCTCTTTCTCTCTCTCTCGCTCTCTCTCATTAACAGCTCCTGAGTCCTTCAGCTACAAGGATTTCTTTGTCAAGGTGGGCCTTTCTGCAAAGTCCATGGATGATGTAAAGAAGGCCTTCTATGTGATTGACCAGGATAAGAGTGGCTTCATTGAGGAGGAAGAGCTCAAGTAAGGGATAAGAAAAACTGTCATGAAATGTCACTTTCAACTGGATTTCACATTTACCTATGAAGCCCTTTGAAAGCTGTTTTCCTTTAAAACTGAATACCTTTGGTTGAAAAACTGAACTGAAAAATCAAATGGCAAATATTTACCTTCATTACTTTCAAATCACGACTTTGCATTGAAAGAGAATGAAGCCCAGTGAAAAAGGTGAGGTGGGGGGGATCTTTAACACTCTCCTAATAACTGTGGTTCTTTAGCTCCAGCCACTTTAATGTTTTGGATCCCAGACCAGAGCTGATTGCAACAACATCAGAGTAAAGAGATCAACAAACTCAACCAATAAGATCAATTTCTGCTTCCAGGATTGTTTTTGTATATGAGGAACTTCAGTCTGTGGTTGGAGCTGTCAGGTGTGAATGTGTGAGAGTGTGTGAAAGTGCTGCTGGACAAGAGCATACAGTTTAGTCAGCTGTGCTTGGATAAATAAAAGCTGGAAAAAAAAATGAACACCAACAGCACTGCAACCAGTCAGCTCTTGAAGAAAAGTTGCACCTGTTGCCTTTTCATTGTTCTCTTGTTTTCCCAGGCTGTTCCTGCAGAGCTTCTCTGCCAGCGCCAGAGCCCTGACGGAGGCAGAGACCAAGGCCTTCTTGCAGGCTGGAGACGCCGATGGAGACGGCGCCATCGGAGTTGATGGTAACCAATCACATGTCACTGATGTCATTACTGACCTCACTGATCTCAGTTACTTGGTGATTTTGTCTAAAATAAAAAACACTATAGCTACTAAGTATTATATTTGCTACTAAATCTAATGTTACATTGCAAGCTGATGATGATGATGATGATGATGATGATGATCTTTGAACAGACATCTACAGATAAATGTCTGTCAGTCAGATGTGTTTACCAGAGTGCACTTATGTGGAAATTGTGATTGAAACTCTCATAAGCCCAGTAAATTCAGAATACGAGCAAAGCATATGTGCTTTGCTGTCACAGTGTAACAGAGGAAGGGTTTTCCCTCCAGTCATCAGGGAACCCCAGCAGACATTCCACATATATATTCAGCCTAGCGAGCCTTAATTCATCAACTACTATGCAGGCTGGAATTCACAAAAATTAAATGGTAAAAATGAAGCTGATAAATGGTGAAAATGAGTGATAAAAGTATCATTTTTGATATATTAGGCTAATTCACAAACTTAATCATTTTATTGGGTTTCATTAAATAACTCCTCTTTTTATTAAAAATGACTTATGACTCAGGAATCAGTTACAGTTTTTGTTTTTCATCATTTATCAAACACATTCTTCATCATGTAATTTTTGTGAGTTCTGCAATATCTGGGTGTCTGAGGACTACACTGAAAAAAAAAAGGATGAAGGCTTTTAAACATTAAGCACCAAGTGACAGTGAAGATAAGCTTTGTGTGTTTCCCCTCATTCACGGGTAGAATATTAATAGCCATCTTCAGCTGTTGTTGCCGAAATGTAAGAATAAAAATGTAACCAAGTCGAATATTGGCATCCCTCCACATTGACACGTTTAAGTGGGAAATATTTCAATTAGGTAGCACCGAATGCCACAAATTAGTGTTAAATGTCTGAACATTTTCTGCAGGAGGACCACCAAAACCCTGCCACCTAAAATTGCGCCCGCTACCTTTCAGACCATAGTTACACCACTGCTAGGAAGCGCTTCAGAAACACTAGAGTGATGCAGCTGGTCAACGACAGAGTCCTGTGTACATCATGCGGCAGCTGTTGTGTTTCATTCTGTTGGCTGATGAAACGGAGGACCTAGAGCTGTGTGTATATGAACATGTGAAAGTTATTGATAATACTGACTTTTAATTTTTACTTTTTCCCCTGACAAATTTTTTTGCTTCCTCCTTGTGTCCACAGAGTTTGCAGCCCTGGTCAAAGGATAATCTGCCTCCACACCTGTGCTGCTGCTGAGGATGGCCTGAGTCTGTCAAACATATCTTTTTTATATTCATTTTATTTATGAATGTCACAGACCTGCTGGACTGTAACTACCCTATGACACAGGAGCGTGTTAAGCATCTTTGTTTTTGATTCATTTTGTGCTCTCATTCACTGTGTACCAAAAAGTACCACCACACATTTGCACTTTCTGAAAATGAAATAAACTCCCAATTGGACTAGAAACAAAATGTTTTGTATTTAATTTTCCAGCTGGGAAATTTGTTCACCAATGTAAATTTAGCAGATTTCACTGGATCAATAAGCTACCAGTCTCTTCATCTTTTTGGCATCCCTGCTTTACACCCGTGAGGTCTTTGATGGTGTGAATTGCACATGAAGGGGGAAACAGATATTTTTTTGGCATAGCCCAGTGATGCAGATTGTTAGATCGATGGTTGGTACTGGCAAAGAGACAGGTGGCTTAGTGAGAACAGTGACTGGAGGACTCGGTTTCTGGCACAGCTGCAGTGCTGCTGCTCGGAGGATGCCTTGCACTTGCATCATGTTCCAGAAAGCTGGCAGAGGAGCCTCGAGACAGGATAAGGTTTCTGTGCCAGCACAATTGCAGGAGTTTTTGTCAATGATGCACATTTATTTGCAAGCTTCTCTCAGATTGCATGCAACTGCCGGGAAGAGGAGGGTGACAGGAAATATGGGTCACTTCTAAATCTGCTGCAGCAGGACGGGGAAAGGCAAAGGTGAGATCAAGAGGTCACACTCGGATGTAGAATTTAGAGAAATGTATTAACAAACAACCTGGTGCAGTCTCAAATTTCTTTTTTATTTTTTTAAAATTCACTCATGCTTGATGTTTTAGAATGTAATCTTAAAATTGAACCAGGTTATGCAATTTTAAAGGGTCGAGTACATTTTATATAATCCTATAAAAATGTGGAGTATTGAGTAGATTTCACAAATTTATTGCAAACTCTCATTTGAAATATACAGCTGTGAATGTTATGATGGGGAAGTGCTCTTCACTGTCTTGAATTACCTAACAGCTTGGCTTGATAGCGTCCATCCCTGGTCTGACATGTTTGTAATATAAGCCTGATACTGAAGAAGGGCAGGAATAGTTACAGTATCCGTAACGGTGTCGTTTGAGGTGAGAGACCTCATTTGACCAGCCCAAGCCAAAGATTTAGCTTTACAAAGCTTTCAACAGGGAGAGTTAGCGTGAAGAAGCAGCTTCATGCGGGGGAAATGAAAAATGAACTGTATGCTTTGCTGATGCCGTTTTTTCTCTTTGTGTTGAGGTAAATACCACATACACCTGAGGCTGCGAGGGGGAGTCATAAAATACACCAGAAATTCCCTCAAAACAAGCATTTTCCTCCAAACACCGAGTCTGTAGTCATGCTGAGTAAGACCATCAGTTCAGACAGATGAAATTAATTCGTTTTTAATTATTAACTTAATTTCAGTGGCCACAAGAGCTTCTCAACACTGCCACCTGCTGCAAAATAGACACATAACACATCTAAAGCAAGAAGTCGGTCTTGACAGCAAATATGGACAAAGATCCTGAGACTGATTCCTTTGCCGGCTTTATTGTGTGGTGGACTGTGAGGGTTCAGTTTCATTACCACGAGACACAGTCCGAAGAGCTTTATATTTGAATGACGATGATGACGATGACGATGATGATGATGATGATGATGATGATATCAGGTTTCAGTGTTTCCTGAAACAGCATCGCAAATAGTTTAATAGCCATAACAAGAAAAGATGTGAATGGGTGTAAGACCGGTTCAAAAATAAAACCTGGCTGATAGTCGTCATCTGGATTTAGGTGACGATTGATTTACTATCAAATTAAATAATTTCAATTAGAGCCTGGCTCCGAGCAGCCCCTGCCCTCTCCAGCGTCTAAATTAGTGCAGGTAGTAATCAAATCTTGTAAAATAACGCGTGGAAAACTGCGTGAGATGCAACATGCAGGATCCCAATCTACACATACAACTCATAGGCTACAAGCTACATTTAATCAAAATAATAATAAAAAAGCAAAAGCCACTTATTTCTTACTTTTTCTTTTCCAAATAACAATGACTCTGCTAATCAAATCACAACAGGTCCTACTCTGGAAGGCGCGCAAACTCATTGCAGAGATTTTACGCATGCCAATTACGCACAAGTTAATCCTCAGCAAAACGGCACGAACCGGTCCTGGTAGCAGTTACATTGTTAAATTCTAACCTGCTTTTAACATTGATTTCGTTTCGCTATTGAGAGTACACTATCAGTAATAATTACATTCGGTTTAGCAGCTCACAGTGAGACTATAACGCCCATCTTTGGTTAATAATAACATGTTTCTCGTACATATTTGATGTAATAACTAATCAGCTTGTCCTATCTGATAATTTGCAATGACTTTGTGAAATCAGTGTTAACGTTTACCTTGCTGTTCCATCCGTGGTGCTGTGCGCAATTTTGCGCTGTGCAAAACTGCTTGACCAGAGAATATGTTTCATCCAAATCAGCAGCGTATATTATTAGCCCAATGCAATATCAAGCACTTTTCGCATAGGCCTACAAGTACCATTTAAGCATCTTCATTTATGTACATATAAATAGAACAGCACTGACTACTGGACACATTTTTCAGCCGGTTGCTTTGCATGCGGTGTCTATTACATATGCCTCATATTTCGGGTGAGAGAAGGTATATAAGCTTGAGAGCGTCGACAGGGAACTTACTGCAGTGACCAGACCCATCTTAGCGAGTCCACTCTAGTCTTGGAGATAAATCTAAGGTGAGTTTCACTGGAGAGCTGCAAATCTCTAGGCAGCTTTACTACCCGAGGCAGTGAAGGTCTCAGGGCTTCGACTTCATGCAATGGGATGCAAAACGAGGAAAAGGCCCCACAGGGCCAGACTCTGAAAATAAGGAGCTCAGAGTTTTGCTGTGGAATAACAAAGGAACCAAATGGAAAAATCTATCAACCAACCAACCACAACTACAAAGGATATTCAATCTTTTGGCTTGGTTTTGGAAAAATTGGACTACCCTTTCTGATCATTTGAGCCTTGCCTTTTGGGGCTTACTGAGAGGAATACTGACAGAGAGGGACTGTGAAATAAATTGCATGGCTTTATGAAGCTTATATGCAGGCCTTTGATAATAGTCATTTACCACCTTTGAATAATGCATTGTGAAGTACAAAGAGGGAAGTTAAAGCAGATTCATGTTCAGATGAAAAAAAAAAAAAAAGCTTCTTCCTCAGCAGTTTATTGTAACACATTATTAAGTATGATGCTTCTTGCTGATTTGCAACAGCTGAACTGATGACCTGTCCTCTGCTCTCCTCCCCTCAGTTAAAAATGGCTTTCGCCGGTGTTCTGAACGATGCTGACATCACTGCAGCCCTTGCAGCTTGCCAAGGTAAACCCCACAGGGATGAATATCACCCAGCACACACTAGTTAGCCATTACAAATTAATAGATTACTTACATACATGGCCAGAGCCTGGATAGCTCACATGCATGGCCACAACTACTTTATCAGACCTGCTTAGCAAGGCAAAGACCTGAAACCTCAGTTTCCTAATTTGCACTTGGCTGGGTTGCTGCAGGATTTGGTTGCTAATGCAGAATCACATAGTGACAGACACTGAAGCACTCTCCCACCTTGCATTTAACTTTTCAAGATTTTCTTTTCAAAAATCCTCTTGGGGGAGAAGCAATTGCGAAGCAACAATGCAGCAAACATATAAAGACTGATTTCTATGGTGTCTACACCATGCAACCACGCTGCAAATAGATGAGAATATTTTGCAGGGGTGAATTTGCACCAGCATAGATAAGAAAAACATCCATGCTTGTTACATTTTTTTGCAAGAAGTTGATACATTTTTATTAGTATGTATTGCAATATCCTGTTTTCAGTCTACTGCTTCATTATGAGGGGCTATATAACTAAATCCAAATTCTTAGACACAGAAGATGAACAGTAACTAATAGCAAGCCTTGTAAACAATGAGTGGGACGGTGGTAACATACACCATTGCTCACATGTGACATACAATGTCTGACACTCTGTCTCTCTGTCTTACTACAGCTGCCGATTCCTTCAAACACAAGGAATTCTTCGCTAAGGTCGGCCTGACCTCAAAGTCTGCCGACGAAGTCAAGAAGGCCTTTGCCATCATTGACCAGGACAAGAGTGGCTTCATTGAGGAGGATGAGCTGAAGTAGGCACCCCGTCTTAGATTTCACCCCGCACCAACATGAGAAGAGCTTCTCAGAGGCTTTGTGGAGCAGAGATCATCTTTTAGGGTTTGGCCCGCAGTTGATTCAGAGTGATGTCAGTGCCTCAAAGCAACTGAGAAGCCTGGCAGCCTCTGTTCTCCATGGGAGTAACTCTATGCCAGCTCTCTCCTCTGGTGTCTCATGTTATAGGCTGACATGGAACAGAGGAGAACAGAACAGAACAGAACAGAACAGAACAGAACAGAACAGAATATTGCATAACGGAGCACAACATAGCCTTTGAGTTTTTAAGTCTAATCAATTGCATTTTCCTCAGCATATTGCTTTTGTCATGCCAAAACCTTGGAGCTCCAACTTAGCTGATTTCCATAATTGAACTTCAAATGAAGAATCTATAGTTTGACAAAACTTCACAATGCTTTTGCTCATGAAACCTTTTCAAAACCGATCAGGTGGAATTAAAAAATGCCTGGTCCTCAAGCCAAAAGTTGATTTCTTAAATCCTGTAACACTAACTTTCTGAGGATGCAAACCTTTCACTTCAAAGCATATTTAAAAAGAAACAGTGATCATGACACTCAGCATTATTTCTCCCTCATCCTCGTCTGCAGGCTGTTCCTGCAGAACTTCTCTGCCAGCGCCAGGGCTCTGACCGACGCCGAGACCAAGACCTTCCTCAAAGCTGGAGACTCTGACGGTGACGGCAAGATTGGAGCTGATGGTAAGGGAATCTTTTTTTTTTGTCATCACAACATGAGTCCAGATTCAGCTTAACTTTCAGATTTTTAGATTTTCATATGCACTGCTTCAAATTTATGTCAACCATTTTCTCTCTTTGCTCTCCCCTTACAGAGTTTGCTGCCATGATCAAGGGATAAATTACCAACTGACCAACACCTCACTTAAACTACTCTGAAGGAACAACTTGAGCCGAGACACCCCTCTTCTCTTCTTCTCCTCCCCTTCCTTCTATCTTTCTTTCTCTCTCTCCTCAAGTCCTCACACCACTTTTATACACATGACCTTTCACCCCAAACACAAACAAAAACTGTTCCCTCTCTCTGGCCATGCCCACTCTTCCTGTCCACGATGAATGTACCTACCTAAGTGTATAGTGTGGTTGACTTGTGTCTCTCTCTCTATCTCTCTCTCCTGTCGTCGTTTTACTATGTGAGTTTTGCTAACTGTCAGATCAATGATGATGCACTTTTATGGGAAACGAACGGACGATGAGAAAAAAATAAAGGTTCTTTTTCAATAAGACATGTCTGACCCTGGTCCTCAATAATCACTTGTGAATCACTGAGCTGTAATGCAACACCTAGATAGCTCACAGAATGAATATTACCTCTTAAACTATTGGAACAGATGATAAAGAAGGTGCAACACACAAAAAATCCATCAATATATCTTAACAGAGAGATGCAAGATCAAATTACAATATACAGTCTATTCATATTTCACTTGATAAATCCTGCTGCAAATCCTAACAGTCACAAATCCATGACATGGTGAACAGCGGGCATTGTTAGCAATTTTTCAACCAGCTGCAAAAAAGTGATGCTAAATGCATAAAAGCATAGGATTTACCCTGTTAATCTAGATCCTGATGCCCCCAACCCACACACACACACACACACACACACACACACACACACACACACACAAACACTCACTCCATTTCTCAGCATTCACTGCTCCAATTAATCCACTTCTCATCTCATATATGAAAGACCTGCCCTCAGTGTGACGGCCCTGCAATTACATGAAGCAGCCACGGGGTGGCGTTTCTGATCTGGCACAAAAGGGTTGCAGGTTGTTGGCAGATTTACCTTAAAAAACCTGGAGGACAGCGGTTTTGAAGGTGGGGCCCAGGGACACCCAGAGGTCCATGCGAGACTTCCAGGGGGTCAAATGAGGAATGAGGCAATGACTGAATTCACAATGAAGTGTTTTTATGGGGGGAAAAAATGTGAATGCTTATTTCAACATTATGTTATAATCTCACCACTTTGAATCAATCTGACATCTAAACAATTTAATGCTCAGCTCAAAGCAAAATATGTTTTTGTATCAGGGCTCCCTGGACAAAATCACTTCAAACTGTGTTGTGTGGGTTAATGAAAGACCATTTGTGGGTCCAGCAATTAGACCGCCTTTGTGAGTTCTGAGCCTACATGAATTGATCTTTAATTAGAGGAAAACACAAACTTTTGCACTTGTGCGTTCAGTAAATCAAGGCCACCGGAGACAGCTGAAAACACATCATAAAGTGAGAAGTAAAGGGTCCATGGGGTGTGAAGGTCTGAGTATAATGAGATTTATTCCCTTGGTCCTCGTTACAAAAAGCATTTCCCCTGGCTGCTAATGAATTAGTGCTGACTGGATTCCTCAGAGGCAGTGCTGTGTCAGATAGTTTCAAATGTCTCCCTGTCAGAAAACAAAGCCATAGGTGTAGTGGTAGCCCCTATAAGCAAAACATACAGCATCCAGCCAAGAGGCTTTTGATCCCTTAGTGTTGTCGGACTTGACTCAACAGCATTTGCTGTTGGGGCGTGTAATGTGTGCGTGATACTTGATGTAAGATTACCCTAAAATGAGGATAACAATCCCACATCTGGTGTGAGCTGATTTATGGGCCTCTGCTCCCTGTGGTCATCTGATTTGGGGAGGGGGGGATTATTCACTGAAAAAGAGGGGATGGATTAAATTTGAGATTGTTTATGAGCTTGTCCTGTGTCACCTGGAGAGAGAGAGAGAGAGAGGAGAGGAGCGAGAGAGGTAAATAATTAATGTTTATTAATTAATCATTAAGTTGATGTATGTTTCTATCTTATATCACTCTTATCTACTTTCCATAGACCCAACTGGTCTCTGTGTCCTTTTTTAACGTTTATTGCGATTGTATAGTTTGTATAGTATATGAATATAGTTCTATAGATTGTTAGTATGCTTTAATAATGTATTCCATGCAGTCATGGCAATAATTGCTACTTGAACTGAATTGAACTGAATTGAACTGAGAGAGAGAGAGAC
>OMLB01055708.1:0-23101 GCA_900302555.1 Myripristis jacobus
GTAGACAATAACACTCTATTCCTAGACGAAGGCTCTATTCTAATAAGGAAGTTCTATTCTATTCTATTCCAATCTATTCTACTCTATTCCAATAAGAACGTTCTATTCTATTCTATTCTATTCTATTCTAATAAGACTGCTCTATTCTACTCCATTCTATTCTATATAATGAGAAAGTTCTATTCTAATAAAAAATTCTGTTCTATTCTAATAATAAAGTAATTTTCTCTTCTATTCTGTATATTATCTTCTATTCTATTCTATTGATAAGAAAGTTCTATTCTAATAAAAAAAATTCTGTTCTAATAAAAAAGCTATGTATAACTCTATGTTAACCCTATTGTATTCGATTGTATTGCATTCTATTCTATCCTCTTCAAATAATAGTTACATTCTATTCTGTTCCATTCTACTAAGAAAGTTCTGTTCCAAGAAGGTTCTATTCTATTAACTGTTCTCTTCTATTTTAATGAGAAATATATGTTCTATTCCATTTTATAAGTTCTATTCTGATATGGTTATGTTACATTCTTTCCTATTCTATGCCATGCAATTCTGTTCAAATAAGAAAGTTTTATGTTGTTGTAACAGCGAAGTTGTCTTTTATTAAGAAAGTTCTATTCTATTCTATTCTACTAAGGTTATATTCTATTCCAGTAAGCTTCTATTCTGTTCTATTCTAATAAGAAAGCTCTGTTATATTCTGCTCTAATAAGAAAGCTGTTTTAATGAATTGTGTCCTGTTCCCGTAAAAAAGCTCAGTTGTATTCCATTCTGCTCCATTCTGTTCTGTTTTATTCTATTAGGACAGTTTTATTCTATTCTACTCCATTCTAAGAAAGTTGTATTGTATTCTGTTCTATTGTTCTCTGTTCTGCGGTAATATCTTGTACAGTCAGCGTATGGCAGCAGAGCTGGTTCCCTGTGTGAGCCGGCGTCACATGCCAGGTTCACCGCTGTTGGTAAACGCTCTCGGCTGATTAAGTCTCTGGGTGCAGGGTGGATCCTGTCCAGCATTATCTGGCCTGCCGAGGTGTCTCTCCAGGTCACTCAAGCAAACAGATGTCATCATGCATACGTTATGGGCTTTACTGCTCACACTGCGGCACTAATCATCTACATGTGAAATTCCTCATGTGAAATAATTCCATTATTCATGCCACTGTTATATCTGGAAATGAACAAAGCCGAGCAGTCAGGCCTCAGTTTAATATTTCTAGGGGGGGAAAACTGCAGAATGAAAACTTTCGCCTCTGTATGATTCCAGTGATCAACACTGACAAGTTAAAGCTTGAAAGAAATAGGAGCATTTCTTCAGAAATGAATCAGCGAACAACTATGAAGTTTGTATTAAAATTCTTTGCAGACTTGTGGCAGGGGTCAGCCGAATAAGATGATTTATGTTGATGAAAAAGTTATGGCTTCTTTCTGGAGGGCGAGCGCCAAAATAATTCCAGCAATGTAAATGAATTCCAAGATAGCGAGGCTGTGTGAAGAGGGCTGTGCATTTACAAAGAGTCCAAAGTAATTAGTGAATCTTTTTCACTCAGAAATAATCATAACCACCAAAATAATGCTGTATATGCTTCAGTCTTCCTCACTTACCTGTACTGGCTCTCTAGCTGAATATTAACATTATCTCAGAGTCGCAGCATCCCAGATGGTTCTCCTCATACTTTCCTGAGTTAATGGAAACCCTGAGGCATAGTGAAAAGTGCCAGGCACAAGTTCTGTCAATAAAATTCATTATTAATTCAAAAATAATTATGTGGAGATCAATAATTTAGAGCAGGTTTAAATATTAATTGTTATGAACCAATTAAGTCTTTTTTTATTGTCTTTTAAAGAGGTTCGCAAACTGAGCAACTGCAGCTGACCCAGTTTCCCCTCGGGGGATCGATAAAGTATTTCAGATTGGGATTGGGATTGTGAAAGCGTCTGTCACAAGCTACAGATTTGGAAACTACTGGCCCCGGAAGATGAGACGCAGGAATTTTACAGTGCGGCTTGACAGATGGGCCCACAGATTCAGATCAACATGTGCACAGTTTCGGGTACTGTGAGTATTGCCGAGGCCTCCGGGAAGAGCCGTAATCAGTTTCTGTGGCATTACTTGGCAAAAATCACATTAGAAACCACCGTCAACTCAACAAGCAAACAAGGCTTTTATCTAATCTCGCAAGCGCGACTTTCCTCATTTCTTCATATATTTCCTGTTCATCTTTTACTCTGCTCACTTACTCTCCCTCCCCTCTCTCTCTCTCTCTCTCTCTCTCTCTCACCATGACTCATGCTTCTCCCTACAGCTCCTTTTCGCCTGTCAGTTTTTCTACAGTTTCACCATGACTCTAATCCAATTCGGAACCAAATCCCAAAACGCTCAGCCCTTTAGGCTGCCCTTCTCAATGACCCTCGTCACCATTACCATTTACCCAGAATTCTGTAGGATCTTGTGCGTTTTCCATCTTGCCCGTGACACAGTTGGCTCTGAGTGTTTCTAAAAATATAGATGTGCTCAAAGGGAGTTAAGAAATGGCTACCACAGTCTGTGTTCCAGCCAGGTCAGGCCGGATCAGGCGCGCTCTCGCAGGCAGATCTGTATTGAAACAGGCCTGTAGGAGGAGCCTCTTTCCACAACAACTCACACCCCTGCCGCTCAAGTCTGTGCCACTGGCCCCTTTAAATGACAAATCCTCTAATACACCTCGGTATTATTACTGTAAAAATATGAGACCATGTCTGGGACAGCTGGTAGCCTCTTTTCTCACACCAGTGGTGTTGTAGGTCAGGATGGGGGAGCGGTGGTTTAAATGGAACTGTGTTATGTAATTTAATCACAAAATAAACGTGATTACAATCCGTTTGTGGTAGAGTCATGAAAATGTAATCTACAGGTTCATGTCCACAGACATGAGTTGTCCATTTTTTTCATAATAGCACAACTTTGTGACTGACTGACATGACATGTATTTCAACTGGTTGTATATTTAATTGTTCCAAGTTCAAATCAGAAGTAAAACCAGCGCTTGTTTTCACGGACGAAAAACGTGTCCAGTTTCAGTTTTTTATGTTTATGTTTTTATGTTTTTCTTGGCTAAAGCTGCCAATATTTGTCCCCTTCTCAAAGTGGTTTCAGTCACTTCTGGTACAGGAAAATTTGTGTTAAGGTAAGATAAGGTAAGTCTTTATTAGTCCCACCACGGGGAAATTGTGTTTATGAACACAAATTAAAATTGTGTCTGTATGCACAAAAAAATGGACAATTTCATATCCATAGACATGAATCTGTAGATTAAAGTTCATAACTATTGCACACACTCCCCTGAGACAGGGCTGGTTACAGATATTAATCAGAGTGTTGGTTATTAAAAAGAAGTTGCATCCTCCCAAACCTTTTTTTCCCTGTAAATTATGCAAGCTGTTCATTTCAATTCAACTTTATTGTCTACTTTTTGCGTGCACAGGGTAGAAATTTGTCTTTGGCTTGCATGTGCAAAAGTCTACTAGAAAAACAAGATTAAAAGGAAGAAAAGAAAGTCCTTTTAAATAATAAATAACATCACCAAAATCCTAATCAAAACAAATAAAAAAGTCATCATAAGGGATGCATTTACATTTTCAGCGCTGTGTGCTGAGCTAGCAGGCAGACATACAACATTCATTTTGCTGCCTATCATATTTTAGCCGGCTGTGCACACCGGCCTTGTTTTTGCAGTTTCCAGCTGGGGGAACAAATTTCAGCACAACACCATCAACACTAGCCTGGTAACTCATTCTTTAGCCACTTTTTTCACAGCAGCCATTTTGACATGAAATAGCAGGTAAACGCAGGTGTTGACATTAATCAAGCTTCTGTTCCAATTCCACTGATCCAGCATGCACAATATCACATTAGCAGTGTTAATTTTGACAGCAAATTCTGATTTAGTCTTAGGGCTCTATCTTTCACACTGTGCTACCCGTTGCCACTACCCGCTACCTGTGAACTACGCATTTAGCAGCTTCCACTATCCCTAAACAGTATCTTGCGGCCACACTACCCGCTATACGTTATGCTGACTCCTTTATTTGCGCCTGGAGGTGTGCCCGTGGGTGTGTTTAAGCACTTTCCCTACAATTGCTATCTTGACCACACATGTTAGGGAAAGCGTATAGCGGGTCTTCAAAACCACCCGCTATCCCATTTGGGCATTTACAAGAGTGCGCCCAGGCGGATTCAATGCGCGTCCACTTGGACACGTGGACGTGCACATGCGGGTCCACCTCCCGAATTAACTCGCCTATGAAAAGCCACCTTGCTTTAGCCTCAGTTGAGCCCCTGAGAAAATCTACCTCCCTCTCTCCATCACAGGTTTCGGTTTGCAGATTTGGGATAGAGCAGCCTGCTCTTAAAGGCAATGGCACCCGGCACACTGATTGATTTAACTGGCGTAACGCCACCACCTATGCATAATATAACGGGTAGCGCAGAAGTTTTACAGATAAAGGCAGGTGTGCAAGATAGCAACTTTTGCAGGGGAACACCTCTTACGCAATGCTAAATCCCCAAATAACAGGTTTAGGGACTCTGACGCAAGATAGGGCCCTTAGTCTTTTGAATAACACACCATTTAGTTTTAGTCATATTTTAGTCTTAGTCTAGTTCTAGTTGACTAAATATCATATGAGTTTTAGTCTTAGTCTAGTTTTAGTAGACCAAATATTAGCAGATTTTAGTCGATTAAATTTTTCTACAGAATTTCCAGTCATTGGAAACATCCATCAGTCTGTTATGGAATGGTATTAAGGTTTGAATATGCAATACAGACACAGATTTAATGGTTGTAATACAAAACATGTATTTTATTTTATTCTTAATGTCAAAAACATGACCGCGGCTTTTTCACAAAGATCTGCTGCTGCGTTAAACTGTTGCGCCTGCACTTGCCGCGGCTGTTGCTCTGCATAGATCAACCTACCCTCAAAAGATTCACTCTGATTGGATTTCTTCCGAACTTGTTCCACAAAAAGGGAAGTTCTGACTGCATCTCCTCTTCATTCATCCCTCCCTAACATTTTCCTCTCGTTTTTTTATTCTTTGACTAAAGTGTCAGTTATCTTTCGTCACAGTCTTCGTCATCATATCTGACTTTTTATTTAGTTTTTATTTAGTTTTCATCTGTGAAAAAGGTTCGTTGACGAATATTTTTCGTCATAGTCTTCGTCAACGAAATTAACACTGCACATTAGGACCCTGGTGCTGTTAAGTAATGTCATCAGGTACACCTGTGTTTACCCTGCAATCTCATGACAAAATGGCTGCTGTGGAAAAGATCGGTGTAAACAAAAAACGTAGATAGATGCTGCATTCAAGTGCTGTCAGAAATATAGAAATTACTGGTACAATCCATATGACCAACATTAAAACAGTAAATACAACTGCAGTTGTGCTTTAAAATCAAAACATTACAGCTTTCATTCATGATATATTGAAAAGCTATTAATAAAAAAAAGAGTGTATTGTTAGGTGGCTTGAATAGTTTGGACTTTCCAGCTTTGCCTGGTTTAAAGTTTGTTACAAAGGCAATTAAATGTAATAGGTAGTATTTCTTCGACAAAGCAATCGAAATAGTAGTAGCTGTAGTAATGTGTAACTGATTACATTTCAGTAGTAATCTTCCCAACACTGGTGCTTGTGTTTCTTGAGATTCTGATGCTTTCCTCTGGCTGTACTGAATAGGATAGACATGTTGGCGCTGATTTTTCTATCAGCCTTTCACTCCTTCCACCATCTGCCATCCCCAGAAACTCTGCAAGCTTCAGCTCTGTTTGTGCTGGAGTAACAGCGTTTTGTACCACAGAACAGCCCAGCAGATCTTCCCTCCAACCTGGTGGCACAGAAAGTAAAACACAAGGCCGAGGCTGCGAGTTTTCTGAACGATGGTGACATATATTTATCCTAATTATGCTGTTGTCCAAAAATGAATGTGGTAATGATTTAATGAAGTTTAATTGTTGCACACGGCACTTTTAACAAAGTATTACACCAGTTTTCGTTAGGGATTTGCTGTCTGTTGTGGCCACAGTGCTTGTTATCAACAATCCGTCCAGTCATTTTGTGGGAGTGAAAGATTTCTTCATATAATAAATAAATAAAAAATGAAGACAGAATGACAGCTGGATGACAGTGGGCACCGGCTCTTGACTGGGACATCAAACAGATTTCTCCTGGTCTCTACAGCTACACCACTTTTCAAGGTTATATACGATCTGACATCAGATTCTGGAAGCGTTTCAGTCCACGGGGAAGAGTTTCTGTCCTAGGGGAATCTTTTTATATTTGTTTATTTATTTATTTCCATGTTTGCTGGCAAACCCCGCTCCAGGACAGATTTTGATTAGACGCAATTAAGATTCCGAAGTTGTTGTTTTCTCAGATATATATCAAAGTTTAGCTCTTAACTTTGGCCAAAATATAGTCAGTTGTGGAAAATATGTTGCTGGTTTTTTTTTTCCACTTCAATTTTTAAAAGCACTTCCAACTTGTTTCAAGGAGACATATATATTGCAGAACACATTTTCATACTAACTCTTGCTCACACAGAGCCCTAAAAGTCCTGTATCTGTAATGGAAAAGGCCTCTCTGGAAACTGTCATTCGCTTTTTCTTAGTTGCTGAAGATGAGAAAAACAAGTGTTGCTGACAACCCAGGTGCATGAACTAGAAAAAGATATGGAGGAGGAAAAATTCAGCTACATCGGAGGTCATTGCATATTGATACAGTAAGGGTGTTTTTTTTCTTTGTATCAGATCATCCATCAGCCTCCAAGGGAAGCCGACTTAGTTCCTCCTTTTCATGTGAGGCTTGTTGCTTGCCAGGCTGGATTGCACCTTTTTACCTTCCACGATGTGAGTGCCTCGCTGTGGGAGGGCGGTCCGACTGACCCGCGGCTCGCAGATACACCAGCAGATTGGCTATCCGCTGCAGAAACAGACAACTCAGCTGTAATTATTAAATAGACAAGCAGGGAGGAATAGAAGCTGACGGGTAAAGGCAGACTGATAAATACACAAAGACAGAGGCAGGCTTGTGGACAGATAATAAGATAGACAGAGATACTTACCAGAGCAGCAGATGGATAGGCGACGAGACAGGCCGACAAATAGCAAAGCGGTCAGAATGACAGCTTGGAAACACCTTACACCAGGCTCCGCTGTACACCAATGAAGTTGAATCTTCCAAAATGTATTCAATTTGTGCATTCTGTGGATGTTGGGAGCACAGGAATATTAAAAATTTCACCCGCACCACTCTTTCCTCCCTTTTATCATTAATTTGATTGGCAGACTACATAGAGCGGATGGGAGTGTGGGTTTGTAGTTGCTGTGGCAACGGCCTGCTCTTTGTTAAAGGCTACATTCCTGGCATCTGATGTGTCTGCGCTGCGATCGATAAAAACCCAGCCTGTAGGGAATGATGAACGAATTGGGTGTTTTGCCAAGCCAGTGAGGACCAGGGAGAGAAAAGGAGTTAGGTGGAAGATGTGTGAATAGGAAGAACAGAAAGATAAGAAAGCGATAGGAAGAAGCTAGAGTGAAGGAGGGAAATATGGAGATGTGGCGGAGGGTTGAGTGCTGTGTGGAGGAGAGAGAGACAGAGACAGAGACAGAGTGTGTGTGCACTGTGCCTCTTGCCTCATCTAGGCTATTTTCTGAATATGCCACTCACATCATTATCAAAGTGTAGAATATGCCTGTATATATGCCCATCGTTTTATCTTGGAAAGATTTTACATGTTTTACAGAGATTGTTGGTCGTGAGGCAACCAGTTGAACCCTCTCCTTTTTTGAAGAATGCTTTCATATTCCTATTTCCCTCAGCCTTTATGATATTTATGATATCTCTTAGCCTTTGTGAGTATTTCCACTGTTTACAGGTGTGTCTTATGGATTGCATATCTAATTAGCAGAGATAGACACGAGGAGAATGCAGACACTACTGGTAATGAGGCAATTACAGTTTGCCTTTCTGTCAACACAGCCATCTGTCAGATCAACAAGCTGTGGACTCTGTCAGGTGTTTTTTTTTTTCTGTCAAGGATTCATCCTCACCAAGCTGTGGAAAGGCGTGGCTCTCACAGAACATGTTGTTTTCCAGTTTAACTCCTACCCCTCCTGATGCTGTTTGTGCCTCTCTGTCCTCCCCAATCACCAGTGCAAATGCATACGCATACACACACACACACACACACAAACCCACAACAACAACAAATCCACTTGGGCATTTAGCCTCCCTGCACTCTAATGAGGGTCATTCCTCGCCATGGGCCTGAAACAACCTCTTCCATCCTCGTAAAACATCCCCAGTTAGCCTTCAACCCTTTGTGCTAACACTGTGATGAACGTTCACATTTTGTGGAGGTTGAAATGCTTCTTGCTGTGCTGTGCTGTGCTGTGAGTTTAATCCCATTACATCCAAGTTGCCAGGCAAAGGGGCAGTTCATTAAGGGAGGAAAGAGTTAGTAGGTTAAGGAGAGAGGAAATGTGAGAGGACAGAGATGTAAAAAGGCAGAGATGCACAAAGGTGAAGGAATGAAATATCAAGCAGCAAAACAGAAAAGAGCAGCACTGTCACCGACACTATAAAGAGCAATTTCAGCAGAGTTTATTATTATAGTCGAATTATAGTCGAACTCACTGCTCCGTGTTTGTGTTTTGTGTCTTACAGAGCTTGATCACAATGGTGGTCTGCATGGATAAGAAGATGTGCCATGACAGAGGGCATCGTGGGTAAAAGAGTCATGCGACAGCCAGCCCTGCACCACTGCCATCTCTTCCTGGGCGGAGCCTTGCTGCTCCTCCTGGCCGGCCCGGTGCTGTGCTGCCCCGCCCGATGTGACTGCTCTGCCCAGAGCAAGTCAGTCAGTTGCCACCGCAAGCGCTTGCCCACTATCCCTGAAGGCATCCCCATTGAGACCCGCGTTCTGGACCTTAGCAAGAACAAGCTACGCACTATTACGCCGGACAACTTCTCCTCCTTCCAGCAGCTGGAGGACCTGGATCTCAGTGACAACCTCATCAGCGTGGTCGAGCCCGGCTCCTTCCGCTCTCAGCTGGCTCTGCGGTCCCTGACCTTCCGTAGCAACCTGCTCCAGCTGGTCCCTGCTGGTGTGCTGTCAGGCCTGACCAACCTCACCCGCCTTGATCTAAGCCACAACCGACTGGTAGTCCTTCTGGATCATGGCTTCCAAGATCTACGTAGGCTGACCTCCCTGGAGGTGGGAGACAACGAGCTGGTTTTCATCTCACAGCGGGCCTTCACAGGATTACTTGGCCTCCGCAGTCTGACACTGGAACGCTCCAACTTGACCGTGGTCCCTACTGATGCCCTGGCACATCTTCACAGCCTGGTGGAACTGCGTATGCGGTACCTGAGCATCAGTTTTCTTAAGCCGTACTCTTTCAAGAGGCTAGCGCGCCTCCGCCAGCTAGAGATTGATAACTGGCCCTGGCTGGATGCAGTGCCAGCCCTGTCACTACACGGCCTCAACCTCACGACATTGTTCATCACTAACACTAACCTATCTGCCTTCCCCGGCCCAGCACTGCGCAACCTGCCCTACCTCACACATCTCAATTTGTCCTACTGCCGCATCCAGCACATCCAGCAGGGAGATCTTGGCCAATTCCCATACCTGCTAGAACTGCGCCTACAAGGGGCGCACCTGGTGTCCATTGAGCCCTTTGCATTTGCGGGCCTCAAAGCTTTGCAGCTACTGGATGTTTCACAGAACCGCCTGGACTCCCTAGAGAGGGCGGTGTTCGCTTCACCGGAAAGTCTCCAGAGGCTTTGTCTGGGTGGTAACCCATTGGTATGCGACTGCCGTCTCCTCTGGCTGCTGGATGGCCACAAACCTCCCTCGCTGCAGCTGTTAGATGTCCAGCCTGAGTGCAGCGCCCCAGAGCGCCTCCTGGGAAAACCCATCCGTGATCTGAGGGAGCCTCTGGTCTCCAGATACATGACCTGCACCAAGCCACGGATTGCACCCAACACCACACAGCTGTTGATGACCGATGAGGGGCAGCCAGCCCGCTTGAGCTGCATGGCAGAAGGAGCGCCTCGGCCCTCTGTGGTGTGGGTTACGCCTCATAGACGCTACATCACAGCCAAGAGCAGTGGTAGAGTGGAAGTCCAAGCAGACGGCACCCTGGAGATTAAGGCGGCAGAGCTGCATGACAGCGGGGTGTACTTATGTATTGCCAGCAACGCTGCTGGCAATGCTAGCCTATCGGCGTCTTTAGCTGTTAAAGGCTTGGGCATTGGCGACAGATCCCTCTATAGCAACAGGAGCTCAAACTATCTGACAGACCCTAACAGCACCTGGGCGAATGGGACGGTACTGTATAACATGACAGTCCCCATAGACTTAAAGACTATCATCATATCTACGGCAATGGGTTGCCTGTCTTTCCTAGGTGTCGTCGTCTTCTGCTTCCTGCTTCTGTTTGCCTGGAGCCGAGGGAAAGGCCGCCACAAGAGCAACTTTGACATCGAGTATGTCCCGCGCAAATCCAACGGAGCAGCGGCCGAGGCGACGGAAACAAGCGGCCCACGACGGGTCAACATGAAAATGATCTGAAACGACAACAGCCGCATCAACAACACAGTGCACACATATCAGCTGAAAAAATGTTTTCTATGGCACAGTGGATTTGTGAAAACCGAAAGTGATGTATCAGTCTAGTGGGTGTTGATATGAAGGTGATTTAGTGATAAAAGTGGACCTGTGAATATAAAAGTGATCTATGAACCTGTGGACGTGTTTATATGAAATAATGTTCTCATAACAGTACACTGAATATAATACTATAACCAACATATCAATATGGGAGTGGTATAGTGCTGCACTAGGCATGTGTTTCAGTGATGTGATGAGTAATGATGTTGTCGACTCACCGTGACATCAAGGTGAAACAAAGAGTCGCTAGGAGTGACAGGGGACACCTTGGGGTGGCAGTGGAGTGATCATCGCTGCTACATGTCAGGACGAAATTGTCTAATACCCATCTTAGCTGCAGTATGAAAGGTGTGTGTGTGCGTTCCCTTGTGTGTATGTGTGTGCGTATGAGTGTGTGCTTGTGTGTGTGTGTGTGTGTGTGTGTGTGTTGGTGTGCGCATGTTGCATTTGTGTGTTTCTTTGTGCATGTGCACGCATTGCCTTTCTTGTTAGACAGGGCAATTAAAAATGATAATAGGGTCCAAAGCTGTTTTCCAGGCCTTTTGTTTTTGTTTGGTCACTGTAACAACAGTACTGTCACTGTTGAGTAAAATAGAGTATGATCTATGTTTGTATGCAAAATCATAATTAAAATATTCAAGAGAAATGCTGCATAAATTTTTCAGATAGGTCATGTCCCCTTTGGAATGAATCCAGAATTAGTTAGGGATTTTTCTAAACTTGAGAAGTTGTACACACACACACACACACAGTATTTACAAAGTGAAGTCCAAGCATTGTCTTTATGTTAGAGCACACCTTCCAACAACACCAGGCACTCTTCCTAAGACATAGTGATGGTCAAGATGTTATTACTCTGAAAAAGCTTCCAGCTATAGCGATGGCATGTTAAACCCATTTTTTATAACATTATAAATCTTGGGCAGATTTTGCTGCCACCCAAATCCCTCGATATGACATAAAGAAGTCGGTCGGTGGCCAGACACAATGGCAGAGATTTAGTAGCCGGTGCCCTCCTTGGGACAGGACAAAGTTGAGCTCCACAGATTTACGGCTTGAATTTCCCCTTTCTCTCATTTTTCTTTGAACGCGGCATTTGCTTGCGTGTCCAGATTCTTCTCCCCCTCCCCGGGGCACCAAGGGATTCTGGTTGTTTAATAGATGGCATTTGAAAGTTGTGGTGGAATCTTGTATTGTTCATTTTTCTTTCTTTTTTGCGTTCAAAATGTTTTAAATGTTTAGAAAAAAAAAAGTAAATCAAAATTAAGGGCAACTCTTTGTAATGCAGGGACGTGGGTGTCAACATGTGTGATCCTGTTGTGATAAAATGTTCAAGGTTGTATAAATGTTTTCATATGACAAATTTATGGGTATATTTTCAAAAGGAAATAAATCTTAATTATACCCCTGAAATTGCAGTTCCAGTATTTTAACCTGTATTTTAAATTCTTTACAGAGCACTACATTTACACACATACTTGTATCCAACTTGTATGTAAACATGATGTATCTGGCTTGGCTTCTTGCTCAGCTCCAAACTGCATATTTGATTTTCTGGATGATGTTTCATCTTTTTTTTTTGGATGCAACCCATACCCAATGCAGATTTGAACTGACAGGAGTGTTAATAACAATAATAACATACATCTATTCCTGTATGTGCACTTTTCATTTTCTTTATGGTATGAGCCTTGGAGCTTTTACTCTGTTGAAGTATCTCCCCAAATACAACTTAAGTCGGCAATTAGCCTTTCCTTCCTCTGTTGTGTCTCATTGCCTTTCATGCCAGTATTCGAAGCTGCCTTTGGCCCTAATCATACGAAAGTTGTCTCAGGTGAATGTTGAAAGATAGTTGTTAGCTTGTAAAAAGATTTATATGTTGCACTGCTCTTGAGTCAGTTTTACTGCACGGATGGGAAGTGAAAAAATGCAGTTCAGATTTTTGCCTTTAACACTGATTAGAGAATATCCGATCAGTGTCACATGGGACGGGGGAAAAACCCCCTAAGAACTGGGACACTTCCACCTGCAGTATGAATGCAGCCTAAGTAACCTCTTCGCAAGTGAAACGTGGCCAATTATAACTTGACACCTAATAAAGGTGTGAACTTGTGCACAGTGTGAATTCACCTTCTCCAGGCTCAGCCAAATGTTGCTCTGACAGCAGCTCTTAACACACCCTGTCAGCTGTCCTGTGCACTTCCCCACCTGACGATGATAAAAGGAAATGTTAATTCAGCATCCCACTCAAATACAACTCTTCTTGTTCAGATGCCGCTTGATGCTATAATGGTAATGGTACAAAGAATTTCTGTCTTTGCTATGTAAAAGCACACAAGGAATATTCAGGCTGCTGTGGCCCCATGAAGACAAGATCAAAGTCCCACCAATGGGCTTTTATTACTCTCATTGCAGTTTCCTCTTCACTGAGAAAGGGGACTGCTGTAAACAATGGAGAGAAAACATCATGAATCCATTACTGCCTAGTTTCCTCAGGCAATATTTCTCTTAGATGAGGATTTGCGAATCAGTGCTTTAATGATCAGTGCTCAAACAAGCGGTTAACTGTCTGTAATTCATATGAGAACGTAAAATACTGCGCTGCTCAATGATCTGGAGGAGTAAAGCTGTGTTATTAGCTCCATTTTAAGGCTGTGATTAAAACTGGCGCCACCATTGATTGCAGTTTAGTATACTGGGCCAACGCTGAAAGTGAATTAAAAATATTGAGGGAGGGTTTGGCAGGGCATAAGCAGAAGTGATTGGATGTTCCTGCTCAGACTCATGCACCGTAAATTAATATTTTCGACATAATTTATAAGGACGCATAAGCTCTCCAGCAGTGTGAGGCAGAGTAACATCTGTATTTGTAGCAGCACCACCCAGCCTGACATGCTTTCAATACATTTAAATATACAATATATGTATCTTATTGAGCTAGTTTTCTTCCTGTCCCTGCCCCATTTCTGCTACAGTGCTCTGTCCTGTTGCTCACTGTCCTCTGAAGCATACTATTTTGATGCATTCCTCACAGTAACTTTGAAAAAAAAATCAATGAAAAATATTGGATTTTGGTGCAGTGGCCCTCCCCGGTGCCCTGGGACCTGTTGATGCACAGACGGCAATGAAAGGTCAGCTGCTAATTAAGCTGGCCTGCAGAGACGGAGAGTTCATGTAACACAGGATCCAGGTGAGCATCAAAGAAGAGCCGCAGACAGAAGATGTAAATGTGTAATGTTAACTTATTCTTTTTGATAGTGGTGTTGCTGTACTGTAGCAGCTGCTGAACCTTGGCCATGTGGTTGAGCTAATTTTCCTCTGCGCATTCGTCACAGCAAAAGGCCACTGTCTTGTTTTCATTTGCATGACCAGGGATAATTACATAATTCTAATCACCCCCCCCAAAAAAAATTCAATTGATGAAGCATTCCCTACCCCACACTATGGTATGCTGATCCAGGTGCATCCTCTCTAAAAGGTGTTATGAATTGATTGTCCTGTGTCACTATCACTCACAACAGACTATTAGTCACTACCTCTCTGTGGTCTAGCGCGTCACTTAACATAAAAAGCAAACTGTCTTTACTAAAGGTGTGCACAAGCCATGTGACACAATACTCAAAGATAGATTTTGATGTAATTATTAAATCAATATAATTACCTATTACTGATGTTATTTTTTTTACTTTAAATAACTTCAAATAAAACGCAAGAAAAATATGATAGCTCCTCTGTGAAATAATCATGGTTAATGATACCGATCAGTGGTGCGTGTGTGTGTGTGTGTGTGTGTGTGTGTGTGGTGCAGTCAGTTGGGCACAGACAGATGAATTCATATGAGAGCCTGGAAGGCAGCATGGATGATGGAGAGCCCCACCTCAACAGTGCTGCAGCACTAACACACTTTTTGGGAAGAATGACTGCACTATGGATGCAGAGATAAACAAGACAGAACTTTCCTTAAAGGAGCAATGCATCCCACTCAACCAGAATCCCATCCTGCAGAGGAAGAGGAACACAAAAACATTGCAAGAGTCTTCATGTTCTTGCCAAACAACTTTTTGCCACTGCCGTCTCCTCTAGGTCCACTGACTGTTTTTCAACTGCCTTGCTCCAGGATGTTCACAGAAGGTCATTAACAAGAGCTAGGCTCATACATTGTAAGCTAGAGTTGCATTTTTTCTGTTTCTTTTAAAGTAATAATCCATGATATTTTCATAGAAATAAAAGGGGCTTTTCCCAATGTTAAAAAACAATAGGGATTCAACCTATATCTACTTAATGAAAACATTACACTGACTGCTGTAAATGTACAGTGTGTGATAGTAGGTGGCATGAGGGGAGATGCCATCCCTCTTGTTAGCAAAATGACCAAAATGCATCTCCTTTTTAAACCTGCCATCCCATCTCTCCACAGGGGGTTGTTTAGTCTATAGGCTGCCTGACTCATCAACCCTTTATCTGACTGAGGTTTGTGTAAGTGAGAGCCTATGGCCCCGGCCACCGCTCTGAAATATCAGCAGCCTCACTGTGCTGTGTACTGATAAATCCATGACGCTGTCCATGGTGCTGAAGTCGCAGGCAGATTTGTAATTGTGCCTTTTTCTCTCAGTCCTGCCCTTCTGTTGGCTTCATCTTGGATCTATAATATTCTGTAAAGTATATATTATAAATACTCAATTTTATACTATATTGTAGCCTATATACTCTATAGATTAGTGTCATCTTCATTATCAAAGTGACAAGTAGCAACACACAGGAGAGCAAGAGGATCATAGAGACCCACTGCTGCCTGTAGTATTCCTATAATGTTCCTCTAATATTTCTACGATCTTTAGCATCTGTGCTGCTGAAAATACACCACAGACCAAAAAGATTTTAGGGGAGACATGACTACAGATATTTTTACTATACATGTAATCTGGGAGTGGGGAAGGTCATGTGACTGAGGAAATTAACCTGCACTGACCACACTGCGCTCCCCTTTACAAGTTATATAATTTGAGGTAAATTTTATACCATCAAAACTACAATGTGTTTTACAAAATAAACATCATTAATATGCTTAATGTCCACATCCAGTAAAAGAATAGGCCTACACAAAATATGTATTTAGCCTAATTGCAGTTCTATATAAACATGTTCGTTATTGATAGATTCACACTCTCTTTGCTGGTTGTTTCAGGGGTGTAAATAGTTTGTTTATTTTCAGTAATGTTCAGGTTTTTTCTCTGAGGTGAGTTTTTTCTGATATTGTGATATTCTGATATTATATATATTTTAACTGGCTATATTAGTCTACAGTCTTCTTTTTTTCTATTTTGCACAATATTTATGGTGTGTTCTTCAAGGAATTTCAATGGATAAAAAAAAAATCCAAGGGTTCATGTGGTTTCATCTAACTTAAAATGGCCCTGCTTGTCGTGTATTGTGAGAAACATGAGAAAACCATGCCTGAATAAAGTCAGTCTCCTGCATCAAATTTCAAAGTGTATTTTGTCATTGCTTCAAAACACAGTTATAAAAAGACAACTGTCGAGGGTTGAGAGGGAATATCGCTGGATAAAATGGAATTGTAGTTTTATGTCACAGTTACAGTTAAGATGTCCAGCAACCATGTTCTTCACTTAGTGTACATGTGTGTGTGGTGTGGGAGCAGGGCGGTGCTCCCACTAGATCATCCCCCTGTTACAAAATAACACAGTACCTACTGATGTCTGGTAGCTCTGCCTTGGGAAATATCCTGTGGCTCAAAGGAGGTGATGGTTTTATGTTTCTGGCCTGTTAGGAATAAACAGAAGAACAACTGGGTAGTTAAGGTATAAGAAGTGATGGCCACCATAGCTGAATAGACCAAGAACAGAGCACCACTTACAGAAACTCAAGTGTCATCGACAAAAAATCAGAGGGAAAAAATGTCACAGTCCCACCCACACTGTTTGACTGACAGGTGATCTCTGGGAAGCCCAGTGCAGAAACAGCCATGAGTGCTTAGCATCAGAGATAGACACTAAAAAAAGGAATCTTGTTGATTTCCACATTAAGGATTTGTGCAATGTACAGCACTTGGGGTGTATTTCATTTTTTTTTTTTTTTTTAATGAAACCTTGAGTTCATTTTTAAAATATTATATCAAAGTGAATGTTCACCCATTTTGGAAAAAAAAAAGATATTTCACTCACCATCTATCTGTTGTGTAGGACAGTAGTGGAACTATCTTCCTCTCATTGACTGTTTACAAGGTCTTTAGTATCCTGGTTTTGAGGCTTATCCCGGCTTTGAGCACATCCAGGATATGATGTTTACATGGAACACAGAGAAACCCGGTTATTCATATCCCTGTATACATGATAAATACCAGTAACCTGTTTTCTGATCACTGCATCCTATCTGCGCAGGCGCGTGTTATGTCTTTTATGTCTTTTGTTTACAACATATTGAGCGTGAAGTGTGAAATATTTATTATATTTGCAAGTAAGACAAACATGAGACCTCTGTGGCTTCCAGCGGGCTTAGCGTTAGGAAATACTCAGTAGTGCTTCTTCAATATTTTCCACCGCGACCTAACTTGTTCAACGGTGCGAGGTGGAAAACCAGCGTCACATAGTTTCGTCCACAACAGGTCGGCATTTCTGTGTCTTCTGCCATCTAAACACGTGCTTTTCCACTAGCACCTACTCGGCTCCACCCGGCTCAGCTCTACTCAGTACGACTGAAATCAAGGTGAGCCGAGTAGGTGCTAGCGGAAAAGCACCAGTAGTTATGTTGAGTTCTTTCATTATTTTCAGGCAAAATTCAGTCTCTTCATTGCTCCAAAACTGGGAAGCTCTCGTGTCCGCCATGTTGCTTGTTTATCTGGTGCGTCACTCTGGCGCCTGCGCACACGGTGGGCAGCCGTCAGAGACCAGGATAAGGCGTATACATGCTCCAGTATCCCGGCTTCTATTGGAGTACTCCAGGTGACAAAACCGGGTTTCTTGAAACCGGAATAAGATCAAAACCCGGTTTCTGAATTCGGGATATGGTGTTTACATGCACAAACACAAAAACGGGACACTTAAAAAACTCAATCAAAACCGGGATACTAAAGACCATGTAAGCACAGTCACTGTCACTGAGTGCTGGATACTGGCTGGATGCTCCAAATGCTAACTGTTAGCCTCCTGACATTGAGGTGCTCTTCCCCCCAGCTAACTCTCTTAAAAATAACCTCCTCAGCCACCTCATATTAAAAATGGGTATCCCTTTTGATCAAAGTCTTTTTTTTTTTTTGGTTTATTCTGGCTGGCTTGTCACTAGTGCAGGTTCCATACTCACCATCAACCTCCCATTTAACCTAGCACTGATGCAAGTCCACTAGACTGCTCAGTGGAACTGCCTCATCAAAACACAGCTAGTGGCAAGTGTCAGTGGGACGTGCAATGTGAAAGATGAGAGCAATAACAGAAAAGAAGCACATCGCATTGCATCACAGCTCAACCTCCAGGGTGTGGAGTGAATTCACAAACCGCTCAGACCACTGGGGGTGGAAAAGGTCGGGTATGATGTCATTTTACAGGCTTCTCCATCGATTTGAATTACCCTGGTTCGGGCTCTTTTCGGCCCCAGTGCCTCACCACCTTCCCCCGAGCATAACATGTGCGTGTGAAGATGGAACCCGGGCTACCCTGAGGCATGCAGTGTGATTTACGCGGGGGCCATGGAGAATTTCAGTCATATTAGGGATATCCTCTGGGCTTCACAAGCAGCCCATGTGAACACTGACCCTGTAGGCAGCTAAACATTAGAGCTAGATTTAGCTCAACAGCACAGTGGCAGAGCTCTCAAAACCCCAAGAGCTGTACCTGTACTTTGAAGGATAAAGGGTGGAGGGAAACATGCCATTAACATAGAGGCATATCTAATCAGTGTATGTTAATTCATTTTTTTTACTGTTGCACTGCAGTTAGCCAGCAAGTGAGATGAATGATTATGAATGATTCATAAATGAGTTATGACTCGCTGCCCCGTTTCTTCCCACAGATACTAAATCACAGAGGAAGAAAAGCAAAGCTAGGTGCTGATTAATTCAAACATTCATTCTCCTTACAACAAGCCTCCAAGTCAGCTTTAAATAGGCCCATTGTTCTATTGAACTCCTCTCTCTCTCGCAAGAAACAATTGCATTTTCATTGCAGAGTTCATGTCACTGAGTCACAAATTAATTTTGTGCATTTGCAAAGGGCAGGCTAATGGCAGTTAGTTTTGGACCAATCAAATGCCTTCCAAGTGCTTTACATCTGCTTAGAGAAACACATGTAAACTACACGCAGCCTCTTCGGACTTAACACAGCACAATAATCAGACAGTGTACAGTGGTAATTAAAAAAGATACAGGTACTGTTGAATACCTTACCTTTAAAACCCCTTAGTGCTGGCTGCATGTCAGGCAGCAGTCAAAGTGATGAGGCACAAGTCAAGGCCTTTACCGGATGAAGAGGTCGCACCGACGCTTAGAGGGTCAGGAGAGCTAATTAGAGAGAGTGAGCGACTGGAACCTGAGGGGTAAACGCAATTACAGACAGAATGAAAGGCAGGAGTAGAGAAGATAAACCCGTGAGAGGTCTGCTGAGGAAAGTTTTTTTTTTTAAAACTTAAGCCGTGAAATACTTGAGGTTAAAAGCAAATATGAGCAATGCTATTAGATGGGTGGTGATTTGAGCCACCGCTAACCTCCCCTACTCAAAGAAGCTTTTGGCCTGTTACCACACGGCCTCCTGTGGGTATCAGGCAATTTAGAGGACTAGATATCATATTTGTTGAAAGCCTGAGACAGACAAATATTCGTCGGAAGGGTTGAATTTACCAAAGCTTGGCAGCGCCTGGAAATTGGTATATCTAAGAGTGGTTCATGCTCGCCCATCTAGCATTCACCGTGGTGACAGAGACAGTCATTAAAGCGTCAAAGTGGACTGTGGGTGGGGAGCAGGGGGAACTTGCTGCCCGTCCATCAGGGCACTTATGGAAAATGTGACAGCTAAGATGAAAACAGCTCCCTGTCCATATCTGCCTGCTTGCTAAATTAATAATGAGCCTAAATGGACATGGAAGAAAGTCCAAACCATGCAACCATACATCATGGTAACAAGGATCACTTCCTCCTATATAACCCTCCCCCGTGTGTATATATATATCTGTCTCAGTAGGCACTGCTAGATGGGCTGGACAGAGCCTGCAGACAGCAGAATGTCACATTAAGCCTGTCTGCTGGGAATCAGCTTGAATAATCATTACGCACCGTTGGCGTCCTCCCTGAAATGAGAGCAGTAACAAGAAGAACCAGTGTTGCTTTAGGACAGTGATTTTCAGACTATGAGTCCCAGCATAGAGACAGGTGGGTCATGGAAAGGCTGCATCAATACATTCTTTTGTCAAAAAGGAAGGACATTTTTAAATCAAGCGATGTAGACACAATTTCTGCATCTATTAAGCCCTCTGAAACACCGCTGACCTTGATGCCCCGCGTGAGCTTTGATGGCTGGAGACTAGAGGCAGCCTTTGTAGCTATCTGACAACCTGGAGAACTTTTTAAAACCAAGAGCAGCCAATGTGCTCCCTTAAAATAATGAAAAGGATCACTCCTGAAAAACAAAAGACACCACATAGAAAGTAGGATGATTCATATGCAAATTTTTCTATGGCTTTGTAGGTTTTGTAGTCCAGGACCCGATGGTGTGTTCTTTGCCTGGAAAAGTTGTCATGTTGCAACACTGGATTCACTAGAAATTTAAATGACATTTAATGGCCAACAAGAAATAATGATTTTTTTGCATTGATTTGTTCATGTTGAATGTCAGACAGTGTTTCACAAATAACTGTAGGGCAAATATAGTAGCCTATTCACTGTGGTGATGGATGTGAGTGCTTTGATAGCTTAACTATCTTTTAGACGACTTATACTTTACCTCACAAATTAAGTGGTGGATCTTGAGAATTGTACCTCTACATGTGGGTCCTAGCATGAAAATGTTCAGGAACTCCTACTTTAGGTTGTCCACTTGATTCTTTGGTCCACATTAAAAGACAGATGGGCAAACCAGAAGGTGTTCAGTGTGGTTCCTTCCAGAGAACTGTCACAGTTTGCTCTTAGCAATAAATGGGAGAGAGGTTTAGAGCGACTGAAATATGCACAAGAAAGAATGGAGTTGACGCTGACAGCATCTGAACACACACTGGTAATTAAAGCAGTGATGGAAACAGAGACAGAACCCAAAGGAAAAATCACAACATGTAAATCATAATCTTTTTTGTAAGATTGCGCCTACAAGGACCTCAGCTTGGTGGTTTGCTCATGGAAATCACATAAAATACTACACAACACAAAATTATGAAAGTAGTATAAAAAATAAATAGAAAAAGTACTTTGGGGACCAGATCTATGCAGCATGTTCCCTGCTGGAGTCTGACCGATTGCACTCAGAGGAAGCTATGAATGTCAGGAATAAAAAAAAAACTAAACAAAAACAAAACAGATCAAGAGAATATTGCAGTGAGCGCTGAGTAGAGCAGGGCAGTGAGCACATCTGGCACACAGGGATACTGAAGAGCAGATACTGAGGGATTGTGGAAGCTTGAGTTTTCGGAGAAGAAAACTGCCAAGGGTCAAAGTAACATCCTTAGAAAAGAGGAGGCCTGTTGACAACCCCATGCATTGATAGGAGGAAGCAGGAAGGTGCGTTAAAAGAGTTTCTCAAGCATGGGCAAGGAAATGAAACTGAACATTTAGAGACAAGAGTTTTGTTGTAGAGCTCCCTGTGCGGGTGGAGGATGTTGTAAATGAGGCATATGAGAGGAAGAAGCTTAGATGCACTGAATTACCAGCTGAGGCTGGAAAGCTAGAAAGCCAGGATACGCCCTGTGGAAATTTGGGTACCATGGGTTTGCAACTACTTCCACTGCCAGTTTATCATTTAGTGAATGCTGAGTTAGGGATTCATGGCCAAGGACTACAGCAGGCCAAAAACACTGTTTCACAATCAACAGAAAAGACCACGTGCATGGTCTTTTCATCATGCAGCTGCCCACTTAAGTGTCCATCCGGTCAGACAGAATATGCAAATGTTAGCAATTGCTGAAGATAGCCAAGCACACATATACTAAATTCTGTGGGTATATGAGGGTGACAACACACATCAGTATCAACAAAAGAGGGAACCACTGCAACATGATACAGCTAAGAGACAGGCGGGTTAGAGTACCACGAACATATCACGATGAACGATGACATTTATCAGTGTCTACACGTGATGACAATACTGATGACCTTTTGGGCCTTTTGTAGTCATGTCTCTCATGGCATGTGGCCAGCATGCCCACTCAGTAATCCATGCAGGCATTAGGGACATAGCATTTGCAGATAAGGGCTGGTGCATTTAAGCCATAGATACTCATTCATTACAAAACGGATGTAAGGACTGCTCACATTACACGACTTCATTGCTCACATGGTAGCAACTAAGATATAAGCATGACATTAAAACAAGTTTTAGCACAAGTATTAATTTATTAAAGGAGGATCTGAGATACTGTGTCGTCACAGCATCTCACTTAGATCATGGTTCATTTGAGCAGAAATACAAAGGTCAGTTTTAACTTTCCAGATTACCAAATCTAAAATACATCTCAGAAGTCTAGCATAATGTTGACTGCAATCCTTTGCCCAAATATGGAATTCTGGATCCAACACGTTTTCTCTTTGGGGAAAATCCATGGGATTCTCATGTCATCATCCTTGTCACAGTCTGTGCTGAAGTTAAAAACCCAAATCATTATTTTTCGAACAAAAAGCTAACTCTGTGGCCCACATTAACCCTCCTATTATGTTTGGGGTCAGTTTGACACCAGCCAATGTTTAACGTCTCTAAATGAATGATTAACATCATTTGTTTTGCTTCATATTTAATGAGTGTTCCTAATGTAATGGGCACTACCGGGTAAAGATGAAATTGACGTGATGATATGTTTTCAATGTCCTGTTCACACTTTGTAACACATTGGTTATAAATAACAAAAATCTGTACTTAGAAATAATATAAAGCCATTAAAACACCAAAAATTAATATTTCTTTCCAATTTCAGATCAGTCAGTGAGATTTTATGGTGATTTGCATATTTTTCCATTGTTGCGTAATAGGAATACTGGATGTATAAGTGGGGGTGGGGGGGAGTTATGTTTTATTTAAAGGGCTATTTAGGTAATCAACAAAGAAACATAAAATACCTGACACATAAACTCTGATAACAATTTTAGTTATAATAATTTTGTGGAAGTTTAAACTGCAGGGGTCAAACTGAGCCCAAACATAAAAGACGTTCGTAAATTTGAACATAACAGGAGGGTTAAT
>OMLB01055709.1:0-13565 GCA_900302555.1 Myripristis jacobus
CATACTGTATGTTGAACATGAACTTTAAAGGGGTTTCAAGTTTCAGATTAGCAGTGTATATGCTGCAGCTGAACTGTTATGTTTTAACTGCTGTTTAATAACTGATTTTCAATATTAATATGTTTTGATGTGTGGATATACTCTATCTATCTATCTATCTATCTATCTATCTATCTATCTATCTTTCTGTCAGTCCATCAATTTGAATATTCATCAATGATAGACCAATAGATGGATGGAAGGATAGATAAATAGACCTGCATGGATATCCATTCATGAGGAGGTGGTGTGTGGATATCTGCCATAGATAGATTCACAAACACCACCTATAGTATATTAATGATGGGAATTCCGGCTCTTTTTAGAGAACCGTCTCTTCTTGGCTCGTCTAACTAAAAAAAGCCGGCTCTTGCGGCTCCCAAGCGGCTCTTCAGATTTTTTTGTTGCTTAAAGTATTACCAACAATAATGTAAAATTATAGCTGCTGCACAGCAATGGTCGGGGCTGGGTGATTTTAGGCAATTCTGAGCAACAAGTCAAGAACAGGAAGATGAAAAGAAAGGTGGCATTCTTATGTGCATTTTGCATTAATTGAGGCTTGAACTCACAATCTTTGAGACCAAAGACCACCTTCTATCTCCCTGAATTAATTGGCAAGTGTCAATTCATGTGAGGCTTATGCATAGAAAAGCACATTTCAAACCACTGTAAAAAAAATAAAATAAAATAAATAAAAATCAGTCATCAAGACAAAAATCTGAAAATACACATTTTGCATGTAGACAGCATGGAGATGTTGGTCATTTTTGTTTAACAATGATTGATTTGCTCCACAAGTGAAAAACTGATGTTTAAAAATGCAATTCTTGCATTGACTCCAATTGTTCACATGAGAGCAAAATTCAAAATGCTGTCAAAAATTGAGTTTTTGAGATACAATTCTGAAATTTACCACACAACATCTACCATGACTCCAAAATTTTGTCCATTTTTTCATGAACATTGAAGATTTATTTACCAAGAATTTGCAAGTGTATGTTTACAGTACCATTTACAGTCAAACATTATGATGCACTGTAGGCTCAATTTCTGATAAATCAAAAATCTGTGTGGATCGTTTGTGTAGGACAGTCTGAAGATGCAAGTAGCAAGTTTGGTGACATTTGAGCAAAAATTTTGGGAGGAGATAAGTTTTACAGTTTTTGAAAAAAAGAGTGATGGACTTCATAATTTGCAAAAGGTTTAAGTGCACAAAAGTTTCTTCAGTATTGGTGTTACATTTTGGTGAAAGTTGCAAAGCTGTAGCACATATGGTTGATTTGTTATGAATTTTCAAAGTTTTGAACTTTAAAGGCTTGCTATAGCGCCACCATCAGGACTATTGGCTTGTGTTTGCAGCTGAGGCAATCTGGCATGGGACTGCCCGGCCCCTAATAAAAAAACAAGACAAAACAAACAAACAAACAAACAAACAAAAAAAACACAGAAAATTGGCAAAAATTTCAGTCCCTCCAGAATTCCTTTTTGTGATTATTGCGATCAAAAAAGTACCAAAAAAAGGTCGTCAACATGTCTATGCTCCTCCTTTTCGAGGTTTTGCTGTTCTGTCAACAAGGCGCCGCTCCTTGAATCATCAACATGTCGCTGAATGGCAGCACCCGAATTCCTGAACTCAGGCGCACTCGTATCCAAACTGTGTGTGTCTGAACACCTCCCGCTGCTCACAGGATAATTACCTGCGACCTGTCTCAGATTTTACTGACCGAACACCTCGATATTGTGATGATATCATAAGAGTGACTGTTGGTGTTTTAATAAGATGTTCACACACGAGATTTTTGCTAAACAGTCATCAGAAATATGGACATGATTCAGCAGGTAGAGACAAATGATAAATCAGTCTAATAAGTTCAGGAAATTGCTTCTTTTTTTTTTACTGTGATAGTGCCTGAAAACCAGTTAAGGACTTTACTTATGCCATATTACAATTTTACAATATCTGAAATCCCAGAAGATCTCTAGTATCATCTTACAATATTGATAAGATATTGATACATCACCCAGCCCCAGTAGAAACCAGGTTGAAAAACACCAGATTAATCCTTTAACACTGATAAAACTGAGATGCTGGTTGTTGGCCCAGTTTGATGGTTTGGAAACTCTAATTATAAATCCCTGAGTGTGACTCAGGCTCATATTAGGGTTAGGGTTCGGTAAGAGTTGACCTCTGCTTTGATTGAACAACTTTATCTGAGAAAAAAAGTAAGGATTGGCTAGAACTGCGACTCATCTGTTGTTTCAGTTTTGCAGAAACAAAACTGCAAAATTTGAGCAGTGACTGTGTTTGGTCCCTCCAGCACACGGGACACTGTTTTCTAAAAACTAAGTCAGCTACTTTCACTACCACTGCATTTTAAATCACACCCTTTTTTTCCTTTTTTTTTTTTAAACAGAGATTTTTACATCAGCTTTAACCCAAACATGTTTCAGTGAGGTAGCAACACTGTTCATTAGGCGGGCTGTTTTAGCTCTCCTTCCAAACTGCATTTTTGTGGTTTGGTTCACCGCTCAGTGTTCAGGTCACTGTTCAGCTTGTACGAACAACATGATGACTCAGAAGTTCTTTCTTTTTAATTTAAACACGTGGAACATTGAACGGGACCGATGCCAGTGTTCTGTTCTACAGCGCAAAATCGTTACCGCCCTAATAAAAAAACGATAGAGGTTATTGTATGAGAATTAGAAGTGTAACAATTTAATAAACCCACGGTTCGGTTTGCACTGCGGTTCTTGGGTCAGTTTTGGTTTCAGTTTTCAGTTTTGTACATTAGAGAGAAAAAAAATACCACCATTTCTAATTTTCTCTGTATTTTGTCTCTGTATTTTTCATTCAGGGATTTCTCTCAAAGGCAAAAGTCTGCTTAGAGTATTTAAAACATATACTTTGAGTGTGTTCATTAATTCATCAGCTGAGTGTGTGTTGTACGGCTCTCATCCAGTGAATCTGTGTGTGTAACTCTTTGCAGGGTGTGTTTGTTTTTTTTGCAGACAGACCTATGCAGGCCGTGTCGCCCACCCGTCCCTCCATCTTGTTCAGCATCCCACCGGTGGAGGTCGCACAGGCGATGTTGCCCTCCATGTCTACTGCCACGGCTCCGACTGTGCCCATCTTACCCCTATACACACACACACACACACACACACACACACACAGAGAGAGAGAAAAGGCTGTCTGAATCATCAAACTCCTATTCTGTTGAACTATTTAGTCAGATTTTGCTTGGCAGCCGTGTTAACATATTTAACATAATCTTCTCTGCTGTTGGTTGGATTTTCCCGAACAGAAAAACACATGCAAACTAATGTTTGAGTTAGTTTGTTAAGTCTGAAGCATAATCCAGCTCAACCTAAACACACAAACACACGAACACACACACACAGGGTTTCATCAGGGCATCATTCCATTATACGTAATACACTCTACATGTTGATTTTCAGAATAAAGTTCACTAACCTGAACATTATTCTGGTGTTACTGCCTGTGTTCAGGTTTTATGCAAACAACACGACCACAGAAAATTAATCAGTGCTGTCTAATGATCGTGTATGTGACTCGAGTTATGCTTCTTATTTCTCTTAACGCATCGAAGCGATGTTAATGTCATCTGGGCGGGCAGGAAGAAATATGCAGTTTGTATAAATAGTAGTATAAGAGTAGCCAGTGCTGCATCCAAAAATCCTAACATTGTGCAACTTGGGGTTGTGTGATATGATAATACATATAGTGTGATGAGAGAAAAATGCATATTGTTGCAGCTCGATTGTATCGCTGCTGTTATGAGAGCCACTTTACGGCAGTATTTTAACATTATTTCATTGCATCAGTGCACCTGGTTGTATTTGAACGCATCATTATGACACACGGGCTCGAATAACAAACAAACATGGCTGTTAAGATATCAGATTAGCCACATCCTAATAGAGGATTTTGTCCATATCTCACAGCAACTTGTTCATTAATCATCTCAATGCGTTTCCTGTCTGAAGCATAATTTACCTATGTTCATGCTGCATTCATTTCAGTTGAGAATTTCTGCCTTGTAAATTTCCAACCTATGACAACACTGTGCTCGCAGTGTCAACTTTGATTAAGTTCTTGCTGTAAACAACAAAAGGCGACTGGTTTGTCAACATTTTCATCCACTCTGACTTCAGTGAAATTGGAGGAACCAGAGCTTCAAAATGAAAAACGAGTTTCCGACCTGTAATTCCGAGTCGGATGACCACGCAGTTCATTTTTCCGGAAGTCAGAGTTGATTTTTAACCAGTTAAATCAAATGCAGCATTATATGCGGCTCACATTTGGCACTCCACAGGGTTGGCGTCGGGTTGCAGGTTCTTTCTCCAGCGCATGCGGGCGTAGTCGGTGATGAGCGACTCCGCGGGCACCTCGGCCATGCCCATGTCCCGGGCGAACTGATTGGCTCCCTCCGCCGTCAGACACAAATGACTGGTCTGAAATCACCAGAGGTCAAAGGTCAGACGATGACAGCATAGCTCTAGCAACAACTGAGTGTGTGTGTGTGTGTGCATGGCAGCAGCAGTGTGTAATGTTGTGTATCAGCCCTTCATGCTGTACAATGTGCAGCAGACGCACCTTCTCCATGACCAGCCGCGCCAGCTGAACAGGGTTGGCTATGTTGCGAACGGCCGACACAGCGCCGCTCGCCAGCGTTTTGCCGTCCATCACTATGGCGTCCATCTCCACCTCTCCTTTGACATTCAGCACCGATCCACAGCCTGAAAGAAGATTCCAGAAATGAGTTTTCATGGTATCTGGAGATATCATACATTTTATTTAGCATTTTCAGACAGTGGAGGACTGTGTAGGTGTATATTGATAAAAGTAGCCATAATGTCATTTTTGGTTTGTTAATTTTTAGGTAATTTGGTGGATTATATGCCACGTTGTGTGACCTGAATAGTTCTCCAGATATGAAGAAATATATAGAACTGCCAGGATAAGGAATACAACAAATGACTGCATTATTAATATGAACCAAAAATGACAATTCAAAAGCATATTGGCAGAAATGTACAGTATAAATTTACAAAATGACAACAAGAGTTGGTAACTAATGCACAATGAAAGTGTGTGCAATAAAAGCGGAAGAGAAAAGAACACAACTGGAAAAAAAATGAATATGCACAATATTACAATATGCATAAAAATTAAATCCATGGAGAAATGACAAAAATAGAGACATGCAAAACAGTTTATGTATAAATGAGAGAAAATTATATGATGAAAACAAATATGTGAAGTCACAGCTTGTATGTGCAAAGTGTTCATCTGCAGTCTACGCGTGCAGACATACTGTATAAATAAATAAATATGTGTTGTTTACTTTATTATGGCCCCTGTATAAGAGTGTCATGCCTGATATGTGGTGACCTGTGTGTGTGTGTGTGTGTGTGTGTGTGTGTGTGTGTGTGTGTGTGTGTGTGTGTCTGCTGCAGCACCTGCGTTGTAGTACGGGTTATTCTCCAGCTGCGTCACAGCCTCCACCACGCCGTCCATGGCACTGCCGCCCCGCCTCAGGATGGCATATCCGGCCCGGGTTGCTGAGCGAACCCCCGAAATGGACAACTCGGCCCGCTCCGGTGGGATGTGACCCGCCCCCCCGTGCACCACCAGCACCGGTAACATGTCAGTCAACCAAGAGGGAGCTAAGGAGAGACGAGACCCAAGGCAGAGTGTGAAAACTGCTTTGAGGGCGCAGTGATGCCCCGCAGGCGGTCACCAGAGCGGGCCCCTGGGGAACTGGGTGAGAATCAAGACACAGCTTTAGCATCATCAGGGCAAAAACAGGCTTTTCGCATTTTAATGTGTCAGGGATGCCAGTTTTTTTTCCCCCCAAGGATGGAGAGGTTATTTAAGTGGTCATTTTTGGCTTATTGGCTGAGATTAGGGTTAAAGTTTAGGTTAGTATTAGGCATTAACTGGTAATGGCTAACATTTGAGAAAGACTTTACAGAATGAATTCAAGTCAATTAGGTAATGAGTTCACCATCCTAGGGAAAGAAATATCATGTCAGTGTTGAGGACATCAGCTCCCTGTCATTTGGACAGGAGTCTGACTTTTTGCTCACAATCTTTATCCTCTCTGCTGTTGCCTCACTGGTCAACAGGATCAACTGGACTGGCTCCTCTGGTTTTTAAAAGCAGCCCTGAGCTGGTAGAGTGTGCTGAGCCTCTGCTCTGCTCGCTTGGAATGAGGTGTGATGCATTTTGAAAATAAATTTGTTGCTGCAGCAGCAGCTATGGGATTTCATCTTAAATCTTCCATCATCTGACTGTTAATGTTTTAAACAAGTGTTTTGTTTTGTTGCTGCAGCCGCTGCTGTTTCTCAGCACAATGAGGGTCTTGCTGTCGAGGTTTAAATAAATGTCCAATCAATAAAAAACATGTTGAGAATGATTTTCCCTCAGCCTTTCTCTCACCGGCCAGAAGGAGCCAGAAACCCTGAAAGCCAGTTTGTTTATGGTAATTATGCTAATTTCCTAACTTTTTGATGAGAAATGGCATGCACAACAACTTTAACTCCTCAAACTGTGGATGCAACAACACCAGTGATGCAGCGCAGGGTCAACCCTAAAATCAAACACACCATTTTATTTGCAGAATAGTTTATTTCAGTTTCAAACTGAAATAAATTTTATATAATATGATGTATCAATAGTGTATATTACAGAAAGCAGTATCAAACCGATGTAAGTTATAAGACTTCTTAAAGTATAATTGGTTTTGTTTGTACTAAGGTTCATTTGTCAGATCAAGGTTTGTAGGTCAGACTTTGCCCCCTTTTTCTTATCACTACATTGATGAAGTCTGTCCCTGCGTTACTGTGCACAACAATAAATAAACCAGCCACTCTGTGGTTTTGAGGCCTGTTTAGTTTGGGTTCACAGCGCAGTGTTCTTTGTTAATAAAAAAATAAATAGTGAATATTTCTATCAGCACCAACATGAGGCACCTGTAACAACAACTGGTGCCGTCACTGTGCTGTGGTTTGCTGGGGAACGGCAAAATGTAATGCGCGAGTGGCAAAAACAGAGATAATGTTCAAAGAGATTTGTTATACAGGCCTACACATACGTCCCTTGTAATTTCGCACGAAAATTCTGAAACACCAAACTCCATTTAAAAAGTTTAAAGGTGCTTGCCGAGCCAGAAAAGCCGCCTGCGTCGCAGAACGGGACTTCGCATCAGTTTCAAATGGTTATAGGGTAGTTATGAAACAAATCGGCAGACACTATCCGTCAAGCAGTACTTAATTTGAGTAAAATGTCAGCTACAGTCGTTCAAGTGTTGGTGTAAGGAAACTACAGTAACGGTATAACAGTGACAAGGGAAGTACGAATAAACAGCCCATTGATTCAAGAAATAAAAAATAAATAAAGCTTCTCGACGAGCTGTATTTATGCCGAATTTAAGAGAGGCCCCCGTTTAGTCAAATCACGCCTTAAGCCATGTTACCCAGGCTGCTGACTTTATCGATAAGCGAGGAGACGTTAAACCGATAGATTTTTGTAAGTGGAGTTTGGCGACAGGTTCTCAACACACTTGAGCTGACGTCACATGTCGGGTCAGGTTCTTAATGCTTCGCGGTTATTATTTAGGAGCGCTTTCGCTCGAGGCGGACTGCCACTGAATTAAGAACATTAGACATTTTTGAAAATATATAATTGCGAACTACGATGGAAAATGTCTATTAACGTTATTTGCCCTGCACATATTTAGCTTACATTTGAACCGCTATATCATGAGCTTGCTCTCGTGACACAATTCAAGATGCGATATGCAGCAGCTCATAATTTCTGCTCCCTCCCTGCCTCGACATCAGTAATATCATTAAAGTCCAACATGCTCGTTACTCACCGGTATGCTCACATTCAGCAGACTGCAAGCGGCAGAGAAACAGAGCTAACCGCTTGTGCTCAGCAGCCGCACACCGACCTGACAGTCAAGGTGACGTTAATAGTTAACAGCGTTGTGGTTCCTCTATCAAAATAAAACCAAAACGGAACTCGTCTAACACAATATCCTGGAGCGGAGTTATTATAGTATTGTATTTTAATTTGTTTCTAATTATTGTTTTCAATTCAGTTTCAGTTATTTAGTGGTTTAGTTATCACCATTATTATTATTATTATTATTATTATTATTGTTGTTGTTGTTATTATGATTATGATTATTATTATTTTTTAAATTAGGGTGTTTGTTGGGGCAAGATTTTAGAATCTCCAAAAGCAACATTTTGTGAAGGCAGTTGTAGTTGAAATTGACAAAGATTAAAATCAATGACATTTTCTGCATATTTTTATTTTATTTTAGCACATAAATATCGTTTCAATTACTTTTCCTCTTTTTTTGTTTTAAAATCTAGTTTGTATTTTTATTTGCTTTAAGTGAAATGTTTTTTCACGCCTTGTTTTAGTTTTTAGTTTAGTTTTAGTTAACTAGAATAGACCTGGAGAGGAGTAGATTTGGGAGGGGATGCATGTCCAGGCCAGTTTTCAGGAAGAGTGTAATATACGAACAAGAGCCTTTTTTCTTTTTTTCCTGTTTTTTAAACCATCATCAAGACATGAAAGATGTATGGTTATAAATTCCCACTGTAGTTGTCATTTAGAATGACAGACTAGTCCCAAATCGAGAGGGGCGTTTTCACACCCCGCCTTGTTTAGCCCGGTTGAGTCGACCTCTGGTTCTGAGTTCTCTTTCTGTCAACCTTAAAGTGATCAGTTCTCTTACTGGGACACTTGAGCTCTGATGAGGTCCCAGTCCACTCTCTGGTCCTAGTACAGATCCTGTAAAACTTAGGCCCTCATTGCTTCGACCCTGGATGACATCTTCAGGGTTGGCACGGGGGCTTCCACCCAAAATGGTCCAAGTTTTCATAAAACAGGAACTTAGTCCTTGATATTGGTGGACTCACCACTGCATCACGTTTTGTCACTTATGGTCATATACTTTTGTCATAAATTTTTCAGTTTGATCTGGTGTCCTCTCATAACCTTGCTAATTTTCACCAAAAACTGGAGAAAAATACTGTTTTCATGATGGCCTGTTGTTCTTTTATACGGTCATAAGAGCAGCCGTCTCTTCCTCTGACCAAATAATTCCTCGGTGTAACGTTCTCATGCATGTCAGGTGCAACTAAAATTAAGTTGAACCTGACATGCATGAGAACGTGTTGAGGAAGTACTGAGGACAATAAAGGTGTATTCACAATACAAGAATGACTCGGACAACAAACTGAAGTCAGGCTGTCTCCTGAAGTGCTCTCGGTTTACGAGGGGTTTGAGTTCATTTGAAGCGTTTCTGTTGACTTATCATCATTTTTTTTCCCTCGAGAGGCTGAAACAAACCAAGTGTGAAAACACCTTTAACTTGTTCAACTTAGAAATTTGAATCTGAAATTTGAATGTCAAATGTGCCCTGCCTATGGTTGGGTTTGCCATTGCTGCACAATCAAGCTCTTTTCAAACCTGTCAAACTGTATTTTAAATTCTGGTGGAGATCCCGAGGTTTCCAAAGATTCCACATTAACCTACATCCTGCTAAATTAAAGGGAAACGTGTATAAAAAGATGCAGGAGGCATGTAGATATTTTGTATTTGACGTGATGCTGCAGCCATGAAACAGCTGCATTCCTGGCTTTGAATATTTGACTCAGTATAAGCATGATGTAGCTTCAGTGTAATACTACAAGCAGCAGATACACGACATGGATGTGATGTTGCACAATATGGGAAAAAATGTAATTTAAAAAGTTTTTATTCAGAATTTGAAGGATGTGGTCATGATATACAATATAGTGTCAGTGTCATTATTTCAGAAGAAAGTAAGAAAGAAAACTGGGCATTTGTGTCTTGGATTAACAAGGCGTTTATATTACATCAACCTGCTTTTAAAATGTAATAACATGTAACGTGGATTAACAGGCCATCAGTATTAACTTTTTTTTTTTTTTACTTTTTTTAATCAAATACATTTTTTAATGTAAATTTTTGCACCATGACATCATATAACATTGTTTTTTTGTCTTGAACTGTTTGGAAATGGTGTGTTTAGCTGCTCAATTTCACAAACCTACTCCATAAGAGACCTAATGTGGCATCACAACGGCACATTATCTCTTTAATTCTGTCTTTATCTTTATCTCAGGTTTTCTGCAGGGTTTTTGCGAAAGATCATGTCATCAAGCCGTCCAGTGAGCAGACTGATCAGCTCCATTTACTGAAGCTCCAGAAGAAGGAGAAACTAAAACTACAACCACAGAGAGGAGTGGGCCACCCAGCTTGAGGCAGGGAGGGAAGAGATGGAGAAGCTGCTCAGCCCACGTTTCTCAATGGAGTTATGCGTACCCCTAGTGGTACACGGAGGTACTACAGGTGATACGAGAGAGAAATCAGGAAATATAAAAATATAAGAATAAATCTTGAATAGATTAGATGATTTTGAAAATGGGTATTTTTCGATAATAAAAGTAAGATTTAAAACATGAAGCAGAATTATACTTGCAATAAATATTTCCAATTTTCAAGTAACTGCAAGCAGCACAGAAGAAATGGAAAGTGCGCATTCGCTGAAGAACAGCTAGCAATGAAGTTAAAAGGTGGAGAGGTGGCTCATTGAATGGTGGCTATTGGTTTTCTGTTGCAGTTTTCTAAGCAAAATGTAGTAGTTGGCTAAAGGGGGCAGTTGGATTCAGACATCAGGAAAGGGGCTCTGAAGCCAGATAAGTTTGAGAAGTGCTGTGCCAGGTGAGAGCTGGATGCCTGTGAAAAACTGGTGATCCTGAAAGTGTTGAGGGATGATGAGTGGGCCTGGGAAGAGGCATCGCTGCACAGAACTACAGGAGCTACAGTTCAAACTCCAGAAGAAGAATCAGAATCAGAAACCAGAATCAGAAATACTTTATTCCCCAGATGGGAAATTGGGTCAGCTGGGTCAGGAGGAACTCAGGGCTTCAGCACTAAACCAAAAGAAGAAAGGACTACTTGACATCGTCAAAGATAGAGACTGTGGGAACAGACCATAACACTCAAGGAGAGCAAGACAGAGGAAACATTGTAAAAAAAAAAAAAAATAGAAGAGATAGAAAAGCTCCTCCTGTATCTGGAAGAGGTCCTCATCAAAAGAGGAGTAGGAGGCTCTCCAACAAGAGAAATGGAAGAGCAGGGCATTGAGCACAAGACCTGTGAAACTGAGGAGGACAGAGAGCAAGAGAAGAAGACAATGTCCAACATGTCTTCCATGATGAGAAGACTGATCAAGTTTCTGACTCCTCAAAGGAGAGGGAGACATAACTCTGGGAGCATGGGGTCCACCTCCATCAGTGACTCCAGTTTTTTGATCTTCAGGTAAAGATCCTGAGTACACTGACACCTGTGCTCACACATCCACACGCACACACACACACATCCCAACACACCCCCTGCTTTTCCCTCAATAACAGATATTGCTGACAATATGTCTTCAATAACGCACAGATAGAATAATCGCAAAACCATAATACACAAAGAGGGCAAATATTTTTTTTTAGCAGCGGTCCATGTCATTTCTCAGAGTAACACTGCCTTGATTTCAAATCAATCAAATATACTGAAGCGATAAATTCAGGCAAAAGCAGCACAGATATCAACCTTGGAGAGAGTGCACCAGAAAATATGATCTGGAAAATATCAGTCAGTACATTAAGGGTTTTTTTTGTTTTTTTTTTAAAATACATTTTATCCATGAAATGCCATATTATAGAATATCAAGACAGCCTTAACTGCGCCTTATGAGATTATCCTGAAATCATACCATACCTTTGTCATGTCTTCAATTATGTGAAATTAAGGGGTTACAATTGAAGATTAAGATTATATTAGGGAGTGTGGTTTGTTTCCAGGTCAAAACTAGGGACATGTGAAGGAGTTTGTGGTGATGACCTCCAACATGGCCAACAGAGCGTTTCAAGTTTATTTATTAGACAAGACTTTGTTGGAAATTACATGTATACGTATATTTTTTCCATGATGTGAAAATATTTGGGAGCCTCTGTGCTGGACTTCACAGCCTTTACAATCCAAATGTTGTCGACTGGCATGAATGGAGCCCCATAGGCACGCAGGCTGTGTGTTAAACTCCCCTCAGACTCTGTTTCAGCACTACACTGACATACTGGGACTCTGTGTGTGTGTGTGTGTGTGTGAGTGAGAGAGAGAGAGAGAGAGAGAGACAGAGTGAGAGAGAGAGCTGGGAACTGCTAGAGGGATGATAGGAGGGAAGGAAGGGAGGAGAAAAAAAAGAGGGCCGCGCGTCATTCTACACGCAATGATTGGTGGGAGAGAGGAGGAGGAGGAGGAGAGCATACACTCTTAACAAAAACGATTCCATACCACAAAATGGTTCTTTAAGCTTGTATTTGCATTGCCTATAGTCCCATACCCATTTGTTATTAAGAGTAGGGCCTACACAGTATAGTTTGATTTTTAACTAAGCCTATATTCATTATGTTTCTTTTGCTTGCTGTTTTTTTTTTTTAATTTGTGACACTATGTTACTATTTTCTCTTGCACACTCTGCATGCTGGAAGCTTTGTTTTTCATTTTCATTGATATATGCAGGGTATGTTAGTGGGGTGTGTGTGGCACCCTCAAATTGTTATACTTGTGTTATACTTGTGCTGTGTCCTGTTGCTGCCAATTTCATCAAAAGTTCATCTGATATGATAAAAAAATCCCTTTAAGGAGACATGAAACTCACCAGAATCAATGGGAAGAACATCTTAAGAGCTCACTCTGGATTTTGATTATATATTTTAAAAGTTAAGTGATTTTTCTGCCACTAAGCTATATGGAAAAGTTGCATTTATAAACTTATGTTATGGGGACACAATGTTGATGGCTGATGAGATATTATTTGCTTAATGTAATATATTAATAACTGTAGGTCCCCAACATATTTTAATTTATTTTATTTAAAAAAAAGAATTAATTTAATTGAATTGAATTTAATTTAACCAAATGTTGGTTTTGATATAGCTTCCAGACACTTTTATGGATTTTTTTTTCTATCTTTTTTTTTTAAATGTATATCTTTGCCCTTCACTATAAGATAAAAACCACCAGATCACCAGAGCCTATAGGATGGTCAATGAGTCACTGGCTGCTGTTCAGGCTCACGGACCCAAACTGAGGAACCCTCGAGGAACCCTTCTTTCTCCGCGTGTGCCACAGCGTGTGCGCGCTCCTTTAACGGTGAGTGGAGCCCCCCATTCTCAAATGATGGCTGCGCGCTCCCGCAGCAGGAGAGGTGAACGCGCTTTAGGGGCTGCGGTCCCATTGACGGTTCCGTCTCCCTGACAGCAGCATCAGCATCAGCATCCGCGGCGGCGCTGGAAAACAAGGAGCCGCCGCCTCGCCCCGCAGCCACGCAGCCACCGGACCGGACACCCGAGGCGGCTTCACGGACTCACCCCCCCTCCCTGCCCGGCCTGGAGGAAGC
>OMLB01055710.1:0-16957 GCA_900302555.1 Myripristis jacobus
TTTTCATAGAATAAGCAGTGGTGTAGTGCTATTTGATGAGGCTGGTATACTAACAACTAGGTAGGTAGGTCATTAAAGAGGAAGTGGACATTTTCTCCTATAGATTTAAATTGATTTATGGCTAATATGTGGGTATACGATACATTTTCAGAAAGAAGTGGGCATACCCCGTAGACCCCATCCACCACACCACTGAGCATTAGGTTGTCTAATATCAAGTTGCAGGCCAAAACAGGTCTTTTGATATGAAGGAAATATAGTTGGGAGCTTTGCCAACTGAAAATTGAGAGGGCACAGTACATTGTTGAGCGCTGGCCAAATGCTCCAGGGCAACAAGTGAATGCACCAGGTTTTGTTTGGTGTTTTTTTTCCTCTCTCTCTTTTTTAAGAAGAGGATTTGTGGGGCAATTACGGCAAAAAAAAAAACCAACAAAAAAAAACAAAAACAAAACAAAAAAACAGTGATGAAATATGATTACAGACAAATGGATTTTTATCATCACCATCGTCCATTTGCTATGGGTAATTGGGATCTTTGTCCCGGCACACAACATTTTATACACGTTGCCTTGGAAACACGCCCCCATGCAGCCAAGCTACGCTATGGCTTGCTGGAAACCGTCAATCAAGATGTTGTGTCTGACTAATAATATACACTTTGCTGAGGCTTTACAGGAACTAACATGATGTCAGGTTAATGTGGGAGCACAATTTATTCACAGGCATGATTTGTATGTGTATGTGTATGTGTATGTGTATGTGTGGGCAGCTAGCTCAGAGCTGCTTTAGTCTTCTGTTACATTACCCAACAAGTACAGACCAGGCCATTAACGAAAGGGATCCTCTAAGAGCTGCTTTACTGTACAAATGCAATAATTACTCACTGATTTACTTATGCATTTTTATTTTCAGCTCATTAATGGTCCATTCATCGCTCCATATTCCTCTTTTAGATAAATTACTTTGGTTTCATTGGCCGACTGTGCCATGGTTTTAAATCAGACCATTCAGAATCACTCTTTTCAGTGCTTCACTACTTACATAAAACCTGTCAAACTCCAAAATTACCAGCTTAAGTCTTCCATACCAGTGCTGTTCTCGTCTAGCCCATCTGACCAAGCCAGCCATTTGCCAAACTTTCAGCTCTCTGTTGGTGGCCCAGCTGCTTTATTGTCCCAGTAAAATAACTATCTGTCACTCACTGGAGGAGAATGGAACACCATGACAACTGCAGTAAACAAGCTTATACCTCTGTTTATAATGTCTCTCTCTCTCTCACACACACACACACACACATAGTCACAGTATGGAGAGAATTAGACAGTAGGGAAATGCCAAAGACTAGCATTGGATCTTATGTGGTTTGCTCTGCTGAACATGAGGTAAGCAGATGCTTCTTTCACGCTTTATATTTTCAAATGCAAACATAAACTGCAAAATACTCAATAATATCGCTATAAGACTTGTGAGATTGTGTAACTGTCAGTCTTGCAAAACAGAAAATACATCCTCTGTGATGGAAATACACCTGAGAGCGAAGGTGTTATCATTTTTTACATTATTTGCTGAACACATACAGATTCGGAGCTTGTGATGGCGATGAGTCCACAGCACAGTGACGAGCCGATGGACAGAGTGTACTTCCAAAACGCCAACTTGTTAGACCCACGTCCTTACCATGAGCTCCTTCTGCGCACTCGGCACTACAGAGGAGAGCCGCCCTCAGTTGCAGGTAAGAGTGTGCCGGTCCTCCGTCCCAACACTGGATAGTGAAGGATGCTAGAGGATAACCCATTCACCTCTGGGTTACCATGTGTTCTTTAAAAGTCCACTATTATTCTGTGTTCATGATTTGTTTTCAAATATATCACAGCCCAAGGTAAGAATAATGTCTTTTGTAGCAGAAAAAATGACTGTGATATTTACTCTGTTGGAAAATATATGCAGATCCTTCATCAGGTAAAGATCATTACTCCACAAAGAAAAGGTTGCACCTGCCTTTTGCTACTGGTGGTCCAATTTTGTTGGCAGCACCTTATCTCTTGCTGTTTGAGCACAAATCTTTGAATCCATTTAATGTTTTTTCTTTCTTTTTTCAAACTAAATGTAGTAATTCAAAGAGTATTTCTTGTCTTGAGAGGTAGACGAGAAACACTTTTGGACCCTGATACAAGCTCCTCCTAATTAAAAGGAGGCTCAAACTTGTTCTGTTGAGGCCTTGTGGTGAAAATGCTGAGTCGCACTGAAAGGATTTTAGCAAATGTGTTGTGAAACCAAGTCCAATTGTGATGCCTTTACTGTAGTTAGTCTAACACAGTGTGTAAAGGAACTCGGCATAACCCCTGAAGTCACTTGAAAATCAAATCTTAATTTTTACCTGATACATGTCTTATGTGTTTTTAAAGGGACCATTATTTGTCTGACATCCAACAGCTCACACAGCCAACAGTGTTTTGTGTTTTACCAGAAAAATGATCCAACTCCATGGCATGGGCCCTTAAATCCCCCACTCTTTCCCTCCCATTGTGTCTCCCAGGATTGCTTCTTTACCCAGACACTCCCGCTAAGATGGAGACGACATCCCAAGAAGCTTTTTGCCCTAAGCCCAGCCCACAGCGAGAGAGAGGCAAAGGTCTGGAGTCTAACCCTAACCTCAAGGGTAAACAACATTATCAGCTGTTAGACAGGGTGTGTGTGTGTGGCTGTAGGAGTGCTGAAATATACGTGCAGCCATGCAGATTTATGTCTGTATTTGTGCTAAGTGGGCAAGCTGTGGAGAAGATTTGGACATTAAGATTTTTAATTCCAAAAGCAAAAACAGCTGGAAATAATACAATAAAAGAGGCAACAATCCATATAAGACTAAATGTGAAGATGCTTATAGTCTGGTCGCCACCTTAAGGAGAGAAGAAAAGGTCACAGTCACTTTCCTGAAAACAGATCTTCATTGATTATCCCACTAGAAAATTTCATAAGTCTTTTATAATTAAACTTCACTAGCAAAGCAGACTTACTATTTTTATACATAAGACTGTAACCTACAACTTATGTTTATGGATAAAATTGTAGAACCTACTCGTGTTTGTATAGATAAGACTGTAATCCAACGAAGATTGTAACCTACAGCTTAACGGCAATAAAATCACTGTTAAGATGTGAGGTGATAAGAGATGTTAAAGATGTTAAAAAGGTCATCAATAGCTTATTGAAAATCAAAACACTGACTAAGGCAACCACAATAAGGCATCACAAGTCACAAGTCTTTTTAGAGTGAAAGATGGGGCATTTATAATTTATCTGTGTTGCACGAGACACTTAACAAGATAATAAATGCCCTACAGGAGACCAGACCCTCCAGATGTCCCAGCAGGGGTCCCGTCACTCTCCTCCCTCTTCCTCGAGACAAACACAAAGAGGAAGAGACAGGGAAGCAGGGCAGGATGAGCGAGGAGACAATAATAGTCAGCTCAGGGTGAGAGCGGTGAATAACGAAGCAAAGGGAGAGCGGGAGAAGACAGAGATGCTGTCTCAGTACCAGAAAGATTTCCCTCCTCCCTCCCACCACTGCAGGAGGAGCACGCCTGCCCTCCCGCAGCCAGACAACATCGCCATCAACCCTGCTCTCAGGTGGGAATGCATTTCACAGTATCACAGTTCAGTTGTGGCTTGATATGGACAGATATGGCTGATAACTCATTTGTGTGTATGTGTGCTTGACAGGATAGAGTTTGGGACTGTCCAGAGAGAGACTTACCCCGTTTGGCCTGTAATGAAGCGCAGACGTCCTGGCAGAATTAGAGCCACGTCATCCACACAACCAAAGGCAACTTTTGACTGAAGAAAATGAAGTTCTTTACCTCCATGGACTCAAAATGTGCAAAAGACTTCACATAGGTTCTTGTTGTACCATTTTCTATTTTATGTCATGCTTTCAATTCAATATTATCAAGTAGAAGACACTGTATGTTCATAATCATATAATCCAGAGCACAGTAGTTTACAAAAACATAATTCAGTAAACCTGTACATCACTGTTGTCAAATTATATATAAGCTACTGTGTTACTCAAATTAAGTGTTTCTCAGTCTCTCAGGTGAATCAGGCCAGGTTGTTTTTTTTTTTTTTAATGTCTGCATTAATTTTATTGTCATATTTACACTATAAGCAACTAAAACAAGAACTCTGGACTCTGGCTTCTCTTTTATGGGTTAGACATGATCACTAGATTGTAAAACGTGATTGGATAAAGGACTAAAGCTGATGTACTCCCCTGCTCCTCTTCTACACACCCAGTTTACATGCAGTCAGACACCTCACAACAGTAGTATGACCCTATCCAGATGTCTGTAATGCATATGTTACGGTTTCTTCCATATACTGCAAAAGATTGTGATCATAATAAGCCAGTCACAACACAAATCTCTCGCCCCGCATTGCTGCCCCCACTATTCACTGAAAAACCTCTTATGCACCTCTGCAACCATGTGAGATTTAGGGATTAATTTGCTCTCATTTGTATTACTGAGGTCAGGGATGGGAATATATGAAACTGTAGTAGTCATCCTGTCTTTTTCATTTCCTGCATTGACTTGTTGACATAGGATGAGTTAATTCCACATTTGAAAATACTGTTTTGTGAATCAAGCCGTGCCTCTCTGAAACACACTGCCCGGTTGACAAGCAATGAGTTACTGCGCTGTACTGCAATCAAACGGGAAGCGGAGCTGTTCTAGATTGGATTGGAGCACTGGTGTTTTCACACTGAAGTCATCATCAGGATGTAACTTCGTGGGAAAACTCAAAAGTCCCTCCACCAGGGAGATGACACATAACAGACCTTGCAGCAAATGTAGCAAAAAAAGTTATCCAAAAGCCAGATTACTGTTTCATATGCATGACTTAAGGCATACTTGTGGTCAGCTGGAGAAACAAGAGTCCACCCACTGACTCATGACTCACACATCATCTCCTGAGCTGGAGAGACGGCAGAGATGGCAGCATCTTATGTGAAACTTCAGCTTAAACAATCAAGAGTGTTACAATTACATCAACATACATACATGAGATACAGCAACTTTACTGCACTACATCGAAGGGCTGACTCCCTCAGCGGGTCTACCAATTTATGCTTTCCCCATGTCGTGTTGTGGTGATTTATGCATTTTTATTTGCTTTGCTTTATGTCTGTAAGGTAAAATTCCACTAAAAAAACAATGCTTTGAATTGAAAATGTGTCTTTCAAAGCAGGAAAACAGTGTGTGATTATATGTTTGATGAATCGAGCATAATTGGTAGTCAGTGGGGTTTTAAGTTTTGCAGTCCAGTCTACAAAGTGTGATTCAGTTTTACAACGCAATCAGCCAACATTTAAACAACCATAAATGACAAAAACATGCAGCACTATTATTTTTGGCTTAGTAATGAAGCAGGTGGTAATTTTAAAGCTTGCTGAATGCTTTGTCCCGAGTGAACTTTCCTTTTGGTTGTGACTCTGAATTTGGAATTGAGAAGTGACAATGCAGCAAAAACTGCCAGCAGCAAACCAGAGCTTAAGACATAAAACTAATGTATCATGCAAAACATAACTCCATTAATTTTCATCAAGACCATTTTTATTTCTGTATTATGGATGTTTGTTTTCCTAACAAAATCAGTGTTGCTGTGCTCTTTGTACAAATCTAAACTGCGTAGCTCAACAAGTCCTCATCAGGACAAATAGCCTACTCCACATTTGAGGAAAGCAAACAAGATTCAAACATGGTATCAGGATTATAAAATTGCAGACTGAAGAATGGGAAGACCATTTTTTTCCCAAGTGGGAGCATGTAGGCTGCATTCCTGACCGCTAGATAAGATGTAACCAGTTCATTAGACTGTTTGTGTTTAAGGAATATAAAAACAGCTTGCTTGCAAAAAAACACATAACTCCAGTAACATTCATCTCATTACATTCGATCAAGTTTTTTCCAGTTAATATTAATTAAAAAAAAAAAATCACACTAATAGGCCAGTGCATATAGGCAATTTTGGCTTTTGGGTTGCTTTGGTATTCAAAAAGTATGTGATATGAAGCATTATACAAATCTGTTTTTGCAGTTTTCAATGACTCTGCTGTCACTGTGGGTCATGTTTTCACACAAAAAGCAGATCTGTGTTACATAACCGAATGCCATATAAAAAGTACAGGTTTTATCACAACTTCTACATGTAAAAAATAGTTTTGTTTTGTTTTTTAACCCACCCTCTCACTGCCTAACCTCCCACTGACATGTCTGCACAGAGGCAGCCAACCGTGTGCCTCAAAATATCTGACACACACTGTTTAAGATCCCAGGTTTGTGTTTATTCATCTCCTGTCCCTGTGTCTGCTCCTGTCGTCGTGTCTCCTGTCGTCCCTCTCTCTGTCTCCGCTCCTGTCTTTGTCTCTGTGGTAATCTCTGTCTCTGTCTCTGCCCCGGTCCCTGTCCCGGTCATCCCTCCTGCCCCTGCTGCCCCACTCCACCTCTCGGTCGTGATGTCTCGGAGAGGAGCCTCGGTCCCTCTCTCTGTGCCGGTCCTCCCTGTCTCTCCCCCCTCCCCTGTCCCAGTCCCTCCCACCGGCTGTCCACTCCTGCCCCGACGTCCCCCCGAGGTTGATGGGCTTGCGGAACGGTCTGTCTCTCCCACCAAACCGCAGCTGTCCGGACTCCTTCTTCCCTCCTTGGCCTCCTCCCAGCCGCCGTGGGACCCATCCTTTGAGGGTCCTCTCCTGTTCAAAATCCACGAACAGCTCGTGCTGGTCCACCACCAGCTTATTAGCGTCCCTGCGCGCCCGGACCACAGACCGCTCCTCTTTGTATTCAATGAAGGCGTAGCCCTTCGAGAAGCCTGAGACGATGTCCCGGACCAGCCGCAGCCGCTGGATGTCTCCGTACTTGGAGAAAACTTCGTGCAGCTTGTCCTCGGCTGTCTGCGGGTTCAAGCGGGACACGAACAGGGTGAGGAGCGGGTCGCCCATGACGCCTTTGTTGGGCTTGTAGCGGGCCAGCATGGCCCTCCACACGGCCCGGTCGTGGGGCTCCACATCTGTGCCGTCGATGCTCCCGGCTTTCAGCGGGTCGTACGCCTTCGCGATCGGACTCCAGTCGCTCATTTTAGCCCGGCTAGTCTGACAACAAACGTCCTCTGAAGGATACATCCACAGTCTTTCTGCTCGCTACATTAGCCACGAATTAATCCTCAAACCAGATGAAATATCGTACATTGTCCGCCTGTTTCCATCTCAATACAAACGAACTGTGCGTGCATCAATGAAAATGTTCCGTAGGGAAACAACCCTGCCGCTCGCTCTCAAAACAATAGTTCCCATGTAGGCGATGCAATTTCCCCCAACCGCCTCAAGATGTCGTTATTAATTTGTATTAATGATATTAATTATTTAGTCAATGGTGTTACTCACTTAAACGTGCAAGTAGACACTGATGCAAATAGCCTAAATAGGCCTACTCATTCATATATTTTTCAATTCTGTGCCCAGATGCCTCAAATACGTCTTTCTCAAGCTATCTTGAAAAAAAACAAACAAAACAAAACAAAAAACCTCTTGACTTTACTTTGGTGTTTACTGTACCATTATTTATTATATCTTTTATTTAATAGTAGCCTGTATAACACAATACTAATAGAAGCCGGTTGCTCAGGTGTTCAATGCTGGTTTATCCTCAACTAGTATCAGTGTAGGCGATATGAAAAATAAATGATAATGATGAATAAAACAACATAAATTGTATTACAATACAAAGCAAGTAAGATAATTTAAAGTGTTCATCTGTGGTTTATGTGGCTGTGGATTATGTTACTGTAAGATCTTTATTGTTTAATTGTAAGATAGCAGCCATCCAGTAAACTGTACTCCACATCAGATGATTCATTGCTCCAAATGTGTTTTTATGTATAAAAAAATACTACCTGATTTATCATTATTCATTAGTTGTGGTTGTTTTTTAACTCCCAAATGGCATTAGCACTCACATGCAGTACGCTGGGCTCTAATGATATTGTTAACTCAAACATGAATTTATGGAAATTCCATTTTGTCCTGCTGTAAATTTAATGACCCAACTGTGTGCAAACAAAAACAGCATCAAATGGTTCAAGTATTTACAAAAACATGATTTAATAAAACAGTGAAAACCACAAACATCAGTGTTGGCTCCACACTGAATCAACCATTACAAAAGTGTGAAGATGCTGTCAATTTATGTACAGATATTATGTTGGTCATTTTTCAGTCTGTCAGGCTGCTACAGTAACACGTTCAGCCCCGCTGAGATTAACCAAATCTTTTTTAACTATTCACATTTCATAACACAGAGGGTAACCGCATGTCTGGTCTGTGGTTTTTCTCTCAGCAAGATTTCGGTGCCTTTCATGTCACATTCTTGGTCTTTCACCTCGACTCTCGATCAGCTGTTTCCAGTTGCCATTACATATCCTCCACACTCCATTTGTAGGCTTCTTCCTGCACTGCCTTTTTATCTGACATCCTGGTGTACCGCTTCTGTTCAAAACCATTGGACCTGGAACGACAAAAAAAAACCAATGTATTTTGAAATCATGGAGAGGGTATTCCCCCTTAGATCTGCAACACATTTTAAAAAAAAAAAATATATATATATATTTTTTACGACTTCAGCAGTTAAGAAAACAGGAGAGATCAATTAAAGGATGTATGAATTAATCTTACAACCTATGTAGTAAAAAAGTGAACAGGACTCCCCGTGCACAGCCAATATTTGCAATCAGGTGCTGGCTGTAGTTTTCTAGTTAAACCATAGAAAATAGTGTAACTCCTGTAACTCCATCCTATATTAATCATGTTGTTATTTGAATAATGTTTATTTGTGGAAAGATGTCATGGGTTTTTGTTAAAAGAGTTACTGGTTTTATATTAAAATATTGAAAAAGATTTGTAAAACTGAAAAAAGGCGATGACTGGTCATGTGCCCACTTAATTTGCTGAGTAAACCTGAAGAAGCAGCAGGCGAAATGCATTGTTCGCTCCCAATAAAGTCACAGTAAAGTCATTTCAGTGTGCGGTGGTTTATTTTTGTATTCACTATTCAGTAAAAACTACATGATAAAAATGCATTAATCTGAACAACAAAGGAAGAACACAATCAGCACATTATCAAAGTCCACACACACACACACACACAGTACCTGTCAACCCCATCCCAGCGATATCCTGGTAAAATGTTGAAGCGGTTTGGAGGAGGCGCTGGGCCTTTATACCGCGGCTTCTCTGCAAAACAAAACCAGGAGGGTCCAACAATTTTAAACTGCATGAGACTTGGAGGTAAATATATCTGATGTGGACATTTGTTTTACTCCTGCCAGATCAGTGGAGAAGGCATCTCACCTTTAGCACCCTGTAACTTCGTATTGCGGTCCTTTTTGCGTCTGAGCATTGCGGCCATCGGATCGCCCTCCCGTTCCTGCTCTCTCAACATGCGATCGAGATCCTCGTCATCACAGTGCCGTGCCAGTGGCTTCTGCACTTCATGCAGCGCATCTGCAAGTTTCTGCTGGTGCATCTGGCTCTGAGCCAGCCTATAAATAATGAACATTCATTTTAATCACAGCAACACATTTCATCATTTCAGGTTTACTATGATACAGTATCAGCCTTGTCAAATGTGTAAGAACATTATCAAGTCTTACCCTTTTCCCCACTGAGCATATTTCTCATCTTTGGCTGCTTTCTCTCCAGCCTTCTTCTTCAGCTCTTCTCTCTCCGAGTCTAGATCCCTCTTTTTACCGCTCTTGTCTCTGAACACAGTCTGCGCAGTGCGGGATTCATCTGGTGAAAGTCGGTTGGTAAATTGGTTAAAAACACCACCTCAGTCTCAGCTTCTCTCAGTGTAACAAAGACTAAACAGAGCTTAAAGTCTGGAGTCATTTTGGAATTGAAACACTCCTGTGTAGACGGCATTTAAAGGGAAGTATCGAGAGACAGAGAAGCTGAACTGACCCTCTAGTCTCTGGTTGTTTTTCTCTCTGTGTCGTCTTTCCTCCTGCTCTCTCCTCAGAACATCTATGGAAACCAGACCTGCCCTCTCTCCAGAGAGCATCCTCTGGCCCTGAAAAAAAAAGAAGAAATAAAAACTATTTGGCTCTATCTGTCACTGAAGAGATGCTGAAAAAACAGATAAACAGGGGCTCCAACTCCAGCTGATCTAGCATCATTTACTCACTTGTGATTGGCCAGGCCTGCGAGGAGGTGACAGATTGTCGTCTGATGCTCGTCCTCGCCTCCTGGGTGGTGACTGGTCAGAATCAGAGCCGTTGCCACTCTTGGGTCTCCTTCTGGGTGGTGACTGATCAGAATCTGAGCCGTGACCACTCCTCGGCCTCCTTCGGGGCGGCGATTGATCAGAATCAGAACCTCGCCTTGTTTTTAATGACCTCCGAGTTGGAGACTGGTCCGAGTCTGAAGCATGTCCCTTTAGTGGCTTTTTCCTCGGAGGTGACTGGTCCGAGTCTGAGTCATGTCTGTTCTGAGCCCTCACTGCCAACCGTGACTGATGGCGATCAGGTGAGTGCTTTTGACTTGAGTTTTTTCTCCTTACTGGGGACGAATCTGGCAAATAAAAAAACTCATCAAAACACATGAAATGCTTCATCAAAAAGATAATCAACCTTTTTTTCCCCACATCTTCAAGTACAGTTGTGAGAACAATTACAAGAGGGTGACAAGAGGAAAGCTCACAATCTCAGCACCCACCTCTGCTCTGCACTTTCAGTGATTTCCCTGAATGTTGTCTCTGAGGAGACAAGTCTGGAGAGTCGTGGCGACTTCTCCTGGGAGGTGAGGTGTCTGGTGAGTCATGCCGAGTCTTTCTGATAGGCCCTGCCTCTGGCGAATCATGTCTACTCCCCCTGAGCGCCACGGCCTCTGGCGAATCATGCCGAGACCTACTCGACGCCACAGGCTCTACAGACCGATACCCCCCGTCTTCTGCCTCCTCTTCACCACTATTTTCATCAGCTGTTGGGACAAAGGAGTCAGTTCACACAACTTCAATTTGTTTATCACACCGTCCCAAACACAACAGGTCATTACCTCCCATCAGTCTCCACTTGCTGCTGGTTCTGAAGGCCTCTAGGCGTTTAACCTCCACTGGTCGATCATCAATCACCTCAGCAACCTGAGTGGAAAAACAGCAGGTAAGGCTATTAAACCATGAAATAATTCAGTGAGCATGTGTTGTTTTTTTCCCCCACTAATAAACAAACATAAACCACTCATGAACATCGCTTTACTTCGATTCTTATCACAAAGACAGATAACAAAAGGGTAAGCATCATGATGATTTAATGTTTACATTGATGAGCAGCTAGCGCGCTAATCACTACAGTGAACAAACGCTCACACTAGCAGCTAATGTTAGCTAGGTGATGCTAACCGACTTACCACCGGAGCTTCCTCATCATCCTCCTCCACATCCCTCTCCTCTTTAGCGGTCAGCTGCTGCCAGTCGATATCGTCGTCCACTATCTTTATCCTTGACGAAAAAGAGACGGAAAGAGGAAACTAAACACCAGATTTATTTTTTTTTCACCAACGTACAAATGGCGCTAGCTTGACCCCAGCCAGCACACGCGTAGGTGTAGCGGCGACAAATCCCTACAGTATTAACGCTGACTCACCTCTTGTCGGACACCTTACTCCGTTTCTTTTTAACCTTCCCTTTCGACTTCTTGGCATCTTCATCCACGGATAAATAACGTTTTAAGTACTCGGCTTTAGATATCTCTGCTCCTTTGCTGCTGCCAGTGGAAGCTGCCATCGTTTCCCAAATCCGTTGTCGGAAACTACGGATCGCAGTGAGGGACAATCTTCTTCTTCTTGAGTTTTATTAGTGGTTGGCAAACATTGAATAGTAGCATTACCGCCACCTGGTGGAGTGTGGATCAGCATGACCACCTCCCCATAAGATTAAATAAATAAATAAACAGAAGTTATATCCTCCCTATTAAATCACTCCTTCTCAAAAACGCAAACATAAACTCATAACTCTTATTCCCTGACTGTTGTTGTAATATTGTCCTGTTGTCAAATGGTATTTTACTGTTTTTTAAGTATTATTAAGTGCAGTATGTCCAAACCTAAGTCTTGATATTATTGTTTCCTCTCTTCTGTTCCGTCTTGTAGCTCTCATTCCTCCCACTTCCCTTTGTATTGTGTAAAACCACCGCCCTGTCCTGTCTTCCTCCCATTGCTTTTGCCATCTACTCCTCAATCTTTGTTTAATTATATTCTTGATTTCTGATTTACTAATATTAATTTCCAATTCAATATTTCTACTTTTTGTTGCCTCTGTCGCAGCCTTATCTGCCTCCTCATCAGTGAGGGACATCTCGCGCAACTGCTGCTTTGTCGAAAGGGAATTATCCTGATGATATAAGTGTTTTGGGGCATGTGCCAGTGGGATGTTGCTCCTATGCGGGTTATTCGACGTAAAAAAAAAAGCATCACGAATGTCCTGGTTGCCAAGAGGTACACCTTTTCTTCTTGGCTTCTTCTTGATGCACATGCAGTCTAAACTGATCACAACAAACACTTCCAACAATAAGCATGAAACGTTTTAAGGAATATTATTTAGGTTTTGTTTTGACATCACACCTGACACCACTTGGTTACCATTCGGTTCAATTGGATACACAGGATTAATTTCATTATTTTGTGTACATGAGTCATATCATCATATCATCATTATTGATATTAACATAGTAGTAGTAGTAGTAGTAGTAACAATGAATCCTTATGAGTTGTGAGATATTGATATTGATTGGTATGATGTTGCCCAGCACAGTGTGTTTGGTCATCTGAAGTAAGAGACAGTGTTGTTTTTATGAGTAGCTTTATTAAATAAACGCTGCAGCTTCTACAATTCCATTTACATGGGAAGTTGCACAGTATATCCCCAAGTCCCGACCCACAGAGCAATTTGTGCCTCATTAACAAAACATGTACCTAAAAGTTGTGCTGACAGAGTTAACCATTTGTCCTAAGACTATATCTCCCAACAACATTATGAAAACCATCTGCCTTGTTTCGGTGTTCTTAGATGGCAGAGAAGGAGCATGACAGGAGAAAACTGGACAGATGCAAGCTGATCATGACATGATTATGACATCTGACACTGGTGCATGAATGTGTGTGAGTGCGGAAAGATGCTGAGGTGTGTTTGTGTGTGTGTGTGTGTGTGGATGTCAGTGTGAGGCTACAGTCCTCAGCTGTGCGTGCAGCAGAAGTAGAGAAGCAGACACAGGATCCAGGAGCAGGAGGTCTTCAGAAATACGCTGACAGCTGAGCATTCAACGAGATTCTCTGCAGAGAGAGAAAGTCAGGATGTCACTTTAACGTCTTTGTCTTCCACTCTTTTAGTCACTCATTTTCACACTTGTTCACTCACTCAAATCCATCAAAGACACACACACACACACACACTGGCACGTTCAATCAACCTACCCCTCTCGATGTTGATAGAGGTAACCATCTTGGATATTTTGCACATGTAGGTGGTGTTGTGCGGGAGTTTCTGCGTGAAGCCGGTGAGGGTCATCCGGTAGCCGTGAGGATCCAGCTCCTCCACGTAGCTGCGGTCTTTAAAGTGCGCCTCAGCACGCGAGCCCGAGACGTTGGTGTTGATGACCGACTCCTTTGTTCCATTGGCCCAGGAGAACTCATAGCTGTTGATCTGGCTGGGCTTGGGTGTGATGTGGCAGTCCACTCTCAGGTCCTCGTCATCCTCAACACACACTGTTATCAAATCACATTCAACTGAGACCAGCAACACTGGGGAAAAGCACAGAGAAACGGGGGAGAAACACAGAGAGGTGGGGGAAATATTAGATGGTGAGACAAAGTTATTTCACTAAATATCTAAATATCAGTGCAGGAAATAAGTTTCTCAAAAAACTCACCTCCAAGTATTGCGCACACAAACACAGACTTGACCATGATGGAGCTGCACCCATCCAACTTGGTGTGCGTGTGTATGTGTGTGTGTGTGGATGAGGACAAAGAGAGAGTGCAAATGAGAGAAAGAAAAACCATTACATTGAGTGTGACACATTTATTTTCATGCAAAGCCAGAAAATATCTATATTTTTTGAAGTTACAATGAAACAGCATTTTGAGAGCATCTTGCTTCATTAACTGATATATATTTCACGTTGTTGTGGATGGGTGGGTGGTGGTGTGTGTGTGTGTGTGTGTGTGGGGAATGGAGGGCCAGGATAGTTGTTGGATATAAAAGCCATGAAGTGAAGTGAATTAAAGATAGTAAATTCTTTGGTATTTACTTCTAAATGAATGAATATAATTAATAAATATATGATATAGGCTAAATATAATAAAAGGCATTTTGTCATTTCATTGTGACATTTTCAGCTCATGTGGGCATGCATGGCCATCAGCATTGTCACCAATAGTCATCTGTTTGATAGTGTGTGTCCATGTGCCACTGTGTTTGTGCTTTTCTATCTGTCTGCCTGCCCCTGTATGCAGTGACTCTCTGAACCTAGTTAAAATGCTTTTCAAGTCCATGTCATGACTCGACATGCTTTAGAGTGAAAGATGACTCAGATTTTCCTTCTCAGTGCTTAAACTCCTATGTTTGCAATGCTACTTCCCACATTTTTTGCCATCGTTATTATGATCATCTTTTTACCTCAGCATTTCTCACCTTATCCAACATAATGAGCCTTTATATTTTCAGTGCCAATGTCAACATAATCTCTGCACATCCTGTCACCATTCCCTGTGTAGCTGTGTATTCTAGCACATTCCACATCTTTATCAATAATGCATTCAGATGTGCCCCAAATCCAAAAAATTTCCCCGAGCCTGTGCTGCGTAATGGCTTTTAAGAGCCTTACCTCCTGTCGAGGCTTGGTGATGCAGCAACTTGTGCCTGCCTGCTCTTGTCTGTTCTTGGTATTTATAGCTGGTGGCAGCCTGAATGCTGTGTGTCTCCCTGCCGCTGTGGTGCCTGCTCTGCTGTGACGCTGCTCAGCCTCACGCTTCTGAGAGCGGGTGGGAGGGATACAGAAAAATGGAGAAAGAGTGGGAGGGATGAGGGCAGACCAGAGAGCGCTGATTCGTCTCTCTCCTCTGCAGTGAGTGTCTGATGGAGAACACCCGGCATCTAGGCAGTCTGTGTGTGTGCAAAAGTACAACTTGGCCATCGTCATCATTTTCAACAGCGGCGTGTTGTGACCTTCCTCGCTGTTTTGTCCTTCTCCTCACCTTTGTCTCTTCTGTTCTCTGTTGACCTTCATGTCTCAGCATGCTGCAGGCGCTCTCCCCCCCATTATGATTTCCACCTTATTGCCGGTTTAATTTATTACATGACGTTCACAGAGATTAAAATGATTCATGATTCACTTAGCTGTGCTCTGAATGGCATGCAACCTCCAATCTGCCTCACACTTCATATTTTACAGTAGCTGGTAAGGACCAACTCCTCAAAATCTACTTTTAGTGATAACATGAGATATGTCTAATTTTTATTTACTTTTTATCTCGTGCCTGCACAGCACTGTCGAAATGCATGTCCATTAGATGTAACATGATGCCCCAGAAATTTCCATCACTGCTGAGTGCCTCATGTAGCATGACTCAGTGTCTCCACCTATAGGGTTTTGAATAGGATTTCACAAAGCAAGTCAGAAGAGGACTAATGGACTGCATCACTAGATGCCTGTACTAGACCATTACCACACAGAAACAATGTCTTTTTTTACCCACTTTATTTGTGACTGCAGAAAAATCAGGGTTTCACACTGCAATGTGCTCACATCATCCCACCAACTCCCACATTTTAGTTTGTCGTTAAGAGCCAGATGCTGACACCCTGGGGTCAATGTAGCAATGACATGTTATTCAGTCACAAGAGGTACGTAATTCTTGTGACTAAATAACAAAATTGTAAGTGGAACCTACTGCAGGAAGTAAATATGTTTAAATGCACTACCTTTGGATGTGTATAGTATAACCATATGCCACATGCACACTTGGGGTGGGGGGCCTCTGACCACCCAGGGCCTTTTGTGGTCCTCGAGTGTATATTTAGATATATATGTTAGGCTATATTATGATCTTTATTCTCTGGCATTTCTGTTTTATTTGATAGTAGCTGTGGAGAGAGACTGTAGAGACAGGGGAGAAAGAGGGGATGACATGCAGCAAAGGGCTAAGGCTGGAACTGAACCAGGGGTCTGCAGAGAGGACTTGATATGTGGTACACGCTCTACCAGGTTTACATATATTTTAACTTATATTTCACACTGCTGTGGTTTGAAACAGCAACTATTGCCTAATCATTCTTGCTTTCAGCTGAGCCATCAAAAATGCCTGCAAGCTCCTGTGTCCAATTCTTTGGTTGACATTTTATTTTTGTTCAAGGATGACAACAAATATTTTAATTCCACTTGTGTGTGACAGCTCATCATGGGTAGCTAACTGCTTAGCTGTTAGCAATTTGTTGTATTACAACTACACTGATTATGTCTAGGTTATTACAAAAATGTTTGTCATATACAAACAAGTGCCCAAATGTCTTAAATAATTTAGAAGGAAGAAGGAAAACCCTGTTCATTTCTCCCATAGACAGTCTATCAATTCAGTGGTTCTCAAATGGGGGTATGCGTACCCTTAAGGGGACAGTGCTGCAGGGGGTATGCTAGATTTTTCAAAAATTAATTATAAAAAATATTAGTCATGCATAATTCCTAAAACAATTAGCCTTTGCCACAGTTGCTCAGTGAGGATGTTTGTTCACCATGACCAGGAAGCCAGAATTAAAAAAAAGTAAGAAAATAGATTTGTGATTGAAATGTAATAGCGATACAACTGAAAACAAGGAGAAAGAAGTGAAAAAGAAGCAAAAACAGCCAAGAAAATATC
>OMLB01055711.1:0-11491 GCA_900302555.1 Myripristis jacobus
CATCGATATCAGGAAATGATGCACATTTATCTTCTTGGGCTGGGCCTGCCCCGTACATAGGTTGGACTTGCACGCAACCGAGAATAATTGGCCAGCTACCTGGCCATGGACGGGCCAACCACTGTCCAGGCCTTGTTCTTGGAATGTGTGATGCTAGTGTGTGAATGTTGACTGGGCATGTATCTAATGCAACAGACCTAAATAACAAGATAGAGAAAACATGTCTGGCTTCCAGTTTTATCTGTCCTCGGCTAGCAGTCAAGCTGTTCTGAACTGTGTAATACATTGGATAAGGCAAAAGCATTGAACTCTGATATACATGGAAAAATACAAGAGACATCGAACTATAAGGCCAATTGTAACAATAGGATGGCTGGATTTTTACATAACAATCTGGCATGGTGCAGCTTTAAAATGTCCAACTGATCAACATTTCCCTTGTGTCACAAAAGCCATGTCTGTGATACAACATCATTTTTGGTTCAAGACACAAGGTGCACATGTGCACTGGGCTTTTGGCTTAAGGGTGAGTGAAAGACCAACCTAAGAATGGATTGTTTGAAATGAATAATAGACTGATATATTGAGTTGATATCAGCAATTATTGGATAATTAGCCACCTCTGATATGATGGAGGTCGTCCCTGATCACAGCTACATGAAACCAGACACAAACACTTTAAATGAAGTTTTATGATCTTTGTACATTTGTGCCATGCTTGTTTGTAATGTTCAATCCATTGCATGGACCCTTCATGGATCCCAGAGTTTCTCTACCATTGAATGGCAGAGGTGGGTCACCCTGCCTAGGTGTGAATGGAAACCTTCAGTGTCCCATGATGGCTTAAAAGTTGTTTCAGAGGCTTTTCCATCACCCTAATCCATCACTGCATACTGCCTCTAGAAGAGAATCAGTCACAGCAAAAAGATTACAAAAATTAAAAAGTAATCCTGTTGCAATATCTGAATACACTTTAAATATTTTAACTATCTAATCTGACAACATAAGCCAAGTATTACAGCTTCAGATATTTGCCAACACTGTTACAGTGACATGCCTATTGCCCAGTGGTTTTCTGCTTTCTGCCTGACAACTGCACTGCAGTCCCAGGTTATGTAACTGTGTGTGTGTGTGTGTGTGTGTGTGTGTGTGTGTGTGTTGCACAACCCAGAAATTGCGCAACTGATTTTATGCACCAGAATTGTCTTTATGAGCAGCTTGTCTTTGTAACCTATGCATTTATCATATTTATCATATACAGAATGAATCTGCCACCATGACCATGATCCTGTGAAAGGAATCACTACTATTTCACCACATATCAAGTGAGATCATGACATGGCTGGAAAACCACCAATGTGACTGTTGCTTCTGCCAATCATGTATAGGTATAGATATAGATATAGACAGATAGATAGATAGATAGATAGATAGATAGATAGATAGATAGATAGATATACACACACACACACACACACACACACACACACACACACATTGTGAAGCAGGACTGCTGCAAAACAACGTGAAGCTCTGCCAATTTCTCTGAATGAATAAGACTTAAGACTGAACGAACATGCCCTTACTTGCTCCTCAAGACAGGTTTTCCAGTTATGGTAATAAAGCAATTCTAGCAATGATTCTAGCTATACTTTAATTACATAACAGCTGTTGTCGGTTGTATTGGAGTCATTACGGTAGCGGGCCACGCCCCCTCCGTTCAGCCGCCATCCTCCCTTCCATCCAGGAAAAATAGACCCGGACAGCAAACTGTTCTCCTGTTGCTTTGACGGACTGATACACTTGACAGGTGATTACGCATGGGCATTTCTGCATTATTTTTTTTGCATGATTATATGTATGAAATTGTCATTAGCTGCGGCGCCTTTACCAGTTTGCATCCGTGTAGTGAGTATTTGCTAACAGTTATTGGCAAGTCGGAAAATACTGGCAACTTACGGAAGACAGCAGTCTCTATCAAATACATCAGACACAGTAGTTCAACACTAGCTAACTCAACGTCTCCGTTTTGCTAATGTAATTTTTCTTTTTTTGTCCCGGTACGTTCTCTGTTGTGTTGAGAGAAACTCTTCAATTTTCCTTCGACAACCTAACTAACTTGTTAACTTCCCTTTGGGGGCCAGTACATACAAAATAAAAGCCGACTCTACTTGACTTCATGTCATTAGGAGCCGCTCTACAATTCGGCATACATGTAATTCACAAAGTAGGACTACTTTCAGTAATATATCAACTTTTAAGTATGAGTTTACACCACTTGGTACCACCCACCATGGTGTTACTTTGAAGGACGATGTGCTATCTGGCGGATCCTGTCATGCCGAAATGTAGAATAGCTCATACAACGTTGGTTAATTAAGGTGTGCAGTTATATTTTGAGCGAATCTTGTTTAAATGTGCATGTGAGCAGACTTTTGAATGGGATTCGGCGTGACGTTCGGCACGTAGGCTACCGGGGCTCTCCTATGTCGATAATAAATGTCACGGTGGTGAATGTTGACTCCAGGTCAAATCTTTGTGTGGGTTTGCCTTGGTGTGGACCTGCTGCAGCAAACCAGCTGAACGGTGGTGGGTTTTATAAATAGATAGTGTGACATTAACGGTTGGATTCCTGACCTTGTCCTGTGAGCTCCCATCAGACTGAAGCACTGCGCAGACTCAGTGGGAGGGTTCAGTGGAGTTCAGTGACTGAGGATGCGTTTACCTACCATCTGCTGCTTTCACCCTGCAGAACTGAACCTAAAGCCCTCACAGAACCACTTGGACCTCTGCACAACCCTGGGCTACTAACACAGTGCACAGGCACTTCATTTTTGTGATCTGATTATGCAATGCAAGTGTCACCAGTCACTTCCTACCACAGGTTGTTGAAACAGGTTCAAATGGATTGGGGTTTATTGACTTTTGCCTCTGACTTTTAGTTTAACTGGTTCAGGTTTTAATGGGTTTAATGGGTTTTCAGTGTTGAAATGTTATGCCTGCTGTATTAAAACGAAGGCTTTTTTCGTTAACCAAAACTAAACTAAAAACTAAAACTAGGTTTGAAAAACTCATGCTAGTTAACTGAAATAAAAATAAAAACTTGACTTTGGAAAAAAACAAAAACTAACAAACAATATTGTGTCCTTACAAAACAAACTAAACTAAAATCAAGGTGTGTAGAAAATATGTTTAGTTTTCCTGTTGGTCAGTTTGGTCAAATGTGTGAGCACAACCAGCATGAGGACACATTGGTACTGATGGTTACTGAGACTGGGACTTCACAGAGTCAAATGACATAGTCTTGGGTTTGGATTGGAATACCTATTCTGACAAACACCCCCATATTAGAATAAAATAAATACCCAAACTAATGCTGAAACTGAGAAAAACTAACCAAAACTAATCATTTTAAAATACTGAAAACTAAACTGAAACGAACAAACACACTGTGGAAACTTACTGAAACTAAACTGAACTGAAAACAAAAATTGTAAATGAAAAAAAAAAAAAAGCGGATGAAAATTACAAAACTATAACAACTCTGATTAAAACTACTAATTAATCCAGCACAATTCAAAACATTCTGAAGAAAGAAGTTTTGTGTCCAGCAAAAATTAATATATTTAATAATTTAGGTAAAAAAAATGCTCAAGCTTCAGTGCTTCTGACTTTTAACGTCATATCCATGTTCGCACACTGCGTGCGTGACCGTGCATGTGCTCGTGCATGAACACCCGTACCGTACTAAAGCACACCTCCTCCAACCGTGCCAGAGCTGAGGAAGTGTACTGTACTGAAGCATGGAACGGAGCGCTCACACTAGTCAAATAATCCAGATTTTGTGGTCAAACGTGCTTGGGCACGGTATGAATGGCCTAATGTGAGTGGGCCCTAAGTCTTTAGACTTTGAAGTGTGCAGATGTTGTCTGTTTGAGCAGTTTGCGCTAAAACACAACAGGACTGTGTGGTTTTTGCATCTGCTAAACCTGCACAAATAAGAGAAAAAGAGACCATGTAATTCACAAAGCACCTACGAAGGGTGAAATGCACCCCAAACTGCAGTGCCAAGCAACTAGCATCGTGGTGCATCTTCATTATTTCCACAAATTTAAATTAGGTAATATGCATACATTTGGCACAAACTTGTACCCTTTTTTTTTTTTTAGAGCTTCATTGCAAAAATAGTTGATATAGAGCTGATAGCCACATGCAGTTAGAGTGAAATTATAAGAGAGTTGGTGGTAATTGAATCACATTTGTAAGGGATGTCATGCCCAGACTTTCCAGTGATCATGGCAGTGCAGATTTTAGCCAGGCAACGGCATCATCATGCCAGGTGTAGTCAAGTTATTTCAAAGGAGAATATCTCTTTGATTTAACTGAGACCATTATTCCCAGATACAGGATGACAGGTAAAACAGTTCCTCAAAGATGACATCAAAGATAACATTGAACTTGCTACCCAAAGATGCCATGTCATACCTGGCATTGTTCAGCCTACTGTGTTCTTGGGACAAAGGCAACAATTATAATTGCATATTTGCAGTCAGATCAAAGACAAGGACAAATTGCACTCAGCTACAAAACTTTGTTGGTGTGTTTGCGCTTTGATATCATTAGTACAATATTTTTGTGAATCTGACCTTGAGATGGGGCAGATAGCAGTCACAAATGATGCATCGTTCATGGTGCTATCAGATGGCTGCAGTCCATCCCTTGTGAATTCACCCCATAGTGTGCAAAGTATTAGCATTAACTTCCTTTTGCTGTGTTACAGCCACCTTTTACACAACATATGTTGCAGTTCTCCCATTGCTTAAACATCCTCCTTTAACCTCTTTTCTTCCCTTTTATTTATGTCTTCCCCGGGTGAAGTGAGTTGAACGGATGAATCCACCTGCAGTATCACAAAATACTTCATCTCATCTACAAATGTCATATTTAAAGTCTACAGGAAATATTTACTGATAACAGCCATTGCTGACATTTTGCAGTACCTCCAGGATTTCCCAGACTTTTGGGGGGATTATTGCCACCTCAAAATGCTTGATTTCATGGCAGTTTTTACATGGGATACCATGTTTTGACATGGAGTCTGATCTTATTTCTGAGTATTATTTTGATATTCTGCCTTGCCTTGACAGTAAAGGTCACACAAGCGTGACAGTTGTCATGTATGATAATCTGGCTGATAGTCTGATTAATGTATCAGTAATATGATTTTTTCCAGCGGTACAGAGAAGTCTTTAATAACTTGGTCCTGAAATCAGTAGAATGGGCACACTACAAAAATGTCTGAGGCCACCTCAGGGGCCTCAGACAAGTGGGCGACATAGAGCGCTAAAATGCCTAGATTGTGGCTAACTCACAACTCACCCACTAACACAAATGTGTCTTTATGTAAAAGCAAAATAAGAGGATTTGCTGATCTTCATCACAGAACGTTTGCTCACATAAATAAGTGCTCTCAAACATGCTCATTACACAGGCAGCCTGAAGGCAGAGGTATTGTGTTTTGGGTGAATTGTGTGAACCAGTCAAGCTTGGCCTTCAGTGTGCCTTTGCACTGCAACTCTATCAGTTCATGGGGCCAGTGCAACACCATGGCAAATGCAAAACCAGCACATAATAACGCTAATGCAACGCCAACACAGTTTTGACTCATTTCACAGTTTCACTCATTTCGAAGGAGGCATTCCCTTTGTGGTTAATGGCTGTGTGCTGCACTATGGATTATTTGAAAATGTGCCTCCTCAGGGATAATCTCTCTTCCTCTGCACAGGAGCGATTTGGGTCATCCAGTTTTGAAGAGATCTTTTCGAGATGTTGCCTCAACACCTGAAGCAGATCCGTGTCCTTATGCTCAATGACAAGGAGAATCTGGAAAGAACCCTGTTCAGACTCGAGCAAGGTCAGCCTTCTATCACAGTTTTTCTTGATTGCTTATTTTAAATGGGCCTATTAACTCAACATGCCAAACACCATGTACTAAAAGACACACACACCCATTTCCCAAAACTTTAACACTTTTTCCCCTAGTTTTCACACATATACCAGATTTTTTGAACTTCTTGTGAAAACCTCTGCATTTCTCTATATTTTCACTTTGAACTTGACATTTTACATTGCTGGTCTTTTGGAATTGTTCCTGTCCAGATTTGCCAACGTAAGACAATTGTGGCTTGTATTCATTCAGACAAACATTACAGCACTGTAGTTGTTTGAAAACATTCAGTTATGTAAGCCAGTTGCTGAAATGCCTTTGTTCTTTAACTTATCACTTATGGTGGCAATACAGTGGACAAGTTTTGGTCAACATGACCAACAGCCTGATCTGTGGTTCCTGTTTGCAACCCACCCCCCCATTTTAAGACAGTACAAGTTTTGAAAATATGTGCATATATTTTGTCTAAGGCTGGTCGATAAACCAATAACAGTAATTATCACAATATAATTTTCCTCAATAGAAGTATCTACAGTGAGAGCCACACACAGGCAATCCCATCTAATCTTGCAGGTCAGGACAAAGATGTTGACTAAAAAGTATGGTAGCTGAGCTTCTTCCCATATGAGCTAGCCAGCAGCCTGCTAAAGGCCAAACTATGCTTTTCTATGTTCTTGAGTTGTTCTTGTTCCTGTATATAGTGGGACAGGCGGGCCCGTCCCACTGTGCAGTGTGTAAGTTTGTAGTTTTGCATTTGTGTTTAGAGTTTTGGATCATAATTTCAAGAAATGTGTCTTAGTAATCAAGAAGAAAACAGTCCATTTATTTTGAAAGGACTTCTCATAACAAAATTCATTTTATTATTTTTCTTTTCTTCATTCTGTGGTAATTTAATGGTAATTTTCTTGTAATTTATTAAATTTTTATATACTTGTTATAAAGTTTTCTTGTAATCTTTTTTTTTTTTTTACATTTTGGCTAATTGATTTTTTATGTAGTTTATTTTTACAATCTTTTGGTCATTTTGTGGTCATATTCTTGTAACTTGTTACTAAATTCTTGCTAAATTTCATGTTTCTTTTTCGTTTGCTCATCGCCTCTTTTCCTATATTTTTGGAAGAATTTGCTCAGGTTTCAAAGGGTTTACTGAATTTCTGGATGTGTTGTAGCATACAAAAAACTAGCAGTCATACTAGCAGTATTAGCTGATCTGATAATAACTACGTTGGTCTATCAGATTATGTAGAGCTGCAACCATTAGTCAAATAACCAATTAGTTACCAGCTATTGAATTAATTGCCAACTATATGATAATTTATTGTTTTAGGATTTTTTTGGAAGAAGATACTCAAATTGTGTCAAATTCCAGCTTCTCAAAAGTAAACTAAATATCTTTGGGTTGTGGACTATTGGTTGGGACAAAACAAGACATTTTAGGATACAACCTTGGGTTGTGGGAAACTCTGGTCAACATTTTTCACCTTTTTCTGACATTTTATTGACCTCTGGAGACAAGACCAAGGTGACAACTGCTCTGTCTACACTTTATCTAAGGTGACTACAGTCAATGACTTCTAACTGTAAACTATTATCTGATATCCCTTGTGTCTCAGTACTGTTTAGGTGTATTTAGAAGTCAATGACTTCTAACTGTAAACTATTATCTGTTAGAAGTCAATGACTTCTAACTGTAAACTATTATCTGATATCCCCTGTGTCTCAGTACTGTTTAGGTGTATTTAGGGATCCATGTCATTCACATTGAAGATAGCACCACTACTGTCCTACCTAACAGCTAGGAGGGAAGAAAAATATCGACTTTTTTCAAAATGGGCAAAACTATCTCCTCTCAGCTTCCTGACTCTGATCCAAGTGGCTGATGGATCCAGTGGCAGGAAGCAGCAGACTGCTGTCTGACATAGAGAAGAGGACCATTTGACATTTACAGCACTCTGAACCTGATAGGGATTTTGTGGGCTGGCTAGTAAACCAAGTATAAATAGACTGGCTTGTCATCATGCAGATTCTTCTGGACCAGGAACAGCAGCATTTTTCTGGCTGATCTCATCTTGGTTCAACAAGTCACCTTCACCTCATTAGTATGCCCTGTGTACATTTGAGAACAGTGGAGCACGCTTTCTTCCTGTGTGTGTGCTGAATGGGAATGCTCCTTTGTGTTTATATACTTACATTAAACACACATAATACAGTTAATTTCAAAGCATTTGATGCATTAATGAAAATGTTTATCCATAAGATGTTTTTACTTAGTGCAGCTCAGTTGTGTCATACAAATTATTAAACAGCTGCATAAAGAAATAGAAAACAATATGAAATATTTGTACAACCTTAAAGTCCATTTTAATGGAATCATACATTTCTTAGCTTAATAATAATAATGATAATAATAATAATAATCACTGACTTGATGATGATAATAATAATAGTAAACTTTATTTTGTATAGCACTGCCTTACAAAACAAGTAAAAATGATACACACTGTCAAGATCATAAAAAGTAAACACAATTAAAGTTGAAGCATAGGACCTGATAAAACAAAGCATACAATACATTAGAGGTGGGAGAAAAAAACGATTTTTAGATGCATCGTGATGCGGATGTAGGCAAGTCGGCATCGATGCATTAATGTCAATAATTGATGCTCATAAAATGATTAAAAAACGCGGAACTGAAGTATATGAGCAGCGTCTAGCCAGGCAGTTACATTGCGGAAAAAAATCGCGGAACCTAAATGTGAGAGAGCAACGTCCAGCAGGACGCACACAACAGAAAACAATCACGTGAAGATGCTGAACGAGCTGAAAGAAACATCAAACCGGCACCCTCTGCATTAAAAGCGTTGATAACTTTCGGATTTTATGAAGAGGAAGGGACAAAAGACCTGGATAAGAGCCAAACAGTGTGTAAGTTATGTCACACAACACTGAAATATTTTGGCAACACGAAATTACAGTAAATAACAGTAAATTAATTGTTTAGCGTTCATTTTAATCACAGTTCACTACAAGTCAGTGTTTCCCATACATAGACTAATGTGTGGCGCAGTGCCACACAATCAACACCAAGCGTCACAAGTTGATTGAAATATAAATATCATTCCGTTCATTCATCTCCGCATAGCGCTCCTTGTCTCTGTCATTCCCGTTCACACACACCCAGAGACATGCGCGCATACATGTCAGTGGTGCGCAGGTACACTTATAAATGACCCGCACTCGCCCATAGTAGTAGCATGGAAGGGTGCAAGGTAGTAATTTCGCCTAGGGCGCCAACATAGGCAGAGCCGGCACTGATAATAATACATTAGAATAATGTACCCGACCCGCTTCCCGACCCACTAATTTTAAAAGGTATAGGCCATGCTCTCTCACACCTTGTTTTAGTTGTCCCACAGTAAAAAAAAAAAAAAAATTGTCGGAAAAATGATGCAAAAAATGATTCAATGACAATCACAAAAATATGCATCAAGATGCATCAGTAATCTATTTATAATCGCATCATTGCCCTCATAATCGTAATCGAATCGAATCGTTAGGTGGTCAAAGATTCCCAGCTCTACAATACATACAGTAAAAATTAAAACAAGTCGTGCAATAAAAATAGTACAGTATCAATAGTAAAAGATGGATATGAAACAATATGTTTCTATAAGAAAGTCCTCTTGTAAAAGTACGTTTTGAGGAGAGATTTAAAAGAAGATCCAGAATTTGGTAACCTCATTTCCTCAGGTAGGGCATTCCACAACTGCGGGCCTCTGATGGAAAACACCTGGTTTCCCTTAGTAATGAAACTGACTATAGTAGGCTCTACACTGAATTTTTAAAGATTTGAACTTGTAAATGTGTCTCTCTCCTCAGGTTTTGAGCTTCAATTCCGCCTAGGCCCAAGCCTCCAGGGTAAAAATGTGTCAGTGCACACCAACTATCCAGATGAAGGTCAACGTTTTGAGCGAAACACCTTCCGGGTTTTGCCGTGGAACAACCCAACAGGGAAGGAGGATGACTCTGATAAGTTCTGCTGCCTGGATCTCAAGATAGCTGGGTCCTATCAGTACTACTTTGGACATGGGTGAGTGCCTCCTGCTAATGGATTCTAACTGATTTAATCATGTACAGTAGGATGTTGTGTGTGTGTGTGTGTGTGTGTGTGTGTGTGTGTATCAAGACGTGATTGAAGTGCAGACTTTCAACTTTAATTTAAGGGGTTGAACAAATATATAGCATTAACCGTTTACGACGGGCATCACTAAATGGCGGACCGCGGTGATGGTTCTGTCCAGACCCGTGACAATTCTAATATTAATAAATAAATCATTCGTTGTTATTTTTTCTCTGACGGTTGTGGCTACAGGGGTGGGGAAGAAATGTGATTAAGTGACTTTGAATGTGGCAATGTGGTTGTGTCAGACAGGCTGGTCTGAGTATTTTAGAACCTGCTGATCTACTGGTATTTTCACACACAACCATCTCTAGGGCTTACAGAGAGAAAGAGGAAATATCCAGTGAGTGGCAGTTCTCTTGGAGAAAATACCATGGGAGAAAATGCCTTGTTGATGCCAGAGGTCATAGGAGAATGGCCAGACTGGTTTGAGCTGATAGAAAGGCAACAGTAATTCAAATAACCACTCGTTCCAACCAAGGTATGCAGAAGAGCATCTATCTATATGATAAATAGATAGCTATAGATATAGATACACTACCAGCCAAAAGTTTGGACACACCTTCTCATTTAATGTTTTTTCTTAATTTTCATGACTTTTTACATTGTAAATTCTCACTGAAGGAATCAAAACTATGAATGAACACATATGGAATCATGTAGTTAAAAAAAAAGTGTGAAATAACTCAAAGCGCACCCCCGCAAACCACCCTTTGCTTTGATTGCTGCTTTGCACACTCTTGGCATTCTCGCGATGAGCTTCATGGGGTAGTCACCTGAAATGGTTTTCCAACAGTCTTGAAGGAGTTCCCAGAGGTGTTTAGCACTTGTTGGCCCGTTTGCCTTCACTATGCGGTCCAGCTCACCCCAAACCATCTGGATTGGGTTTAGGTCAGTGGACTGTGGAGGCCGGGTCATCTGGCGCAGCACTCCATCACTCTCCTTCTTGGTCAAATAGCCCTTACACAGCCTGGAAGGTGTGTTTGGGGTCAAAGTCCTGTTGAAAAATAAATGATGGTCCAACTAAGCACAGGGATGCCATGGGGCTGCAGGATGCTGCATGGTAGCCATGCTGGTTCAGTGTGCCTTCAATTTAGAATAAATCCCCAACAGTGTCACCAGCAAAGCACCCCCACACCATCACACCTCCTCCTCCATGCTTCACGGTGGGAACCATGCATGTAGAGACCATCCGTTCACCTTTTCTGCGTCGCACAAAGACACGACGGGTGGAACCAAAGACCTCAGATTTGGACTCATCAGACCAAAGCACAGATTTCCACTGGTCTAATGTCCATTCCTTGTGTCTCTTGGCCCAAACAAATCTCTTCTGCTTGTCGCCTCTCCTTAGCAGTGGTTTCTTA
>OMLB01055713.1:0-11301 GCA_900302555.1 Myripristis jacobus
GAGGCACTAAGCTGAACAGGAAGTATGGAGGTGGCAGGCTGATGTCAGTCAGTTAGCAGCGTATCGCTCCGCCCAGCCCTCAGTCCGGTCCTGCAGCTAATAAGCGGGCCTTCACAACAACATGTGCGGTTTAAACTAAGTCCACATGACTATTTATGCCTTTTTCTTGTGTGCCTAACAGCGGCGGAGGGTTAGCGCCGGGCCGCGGCACGGCGGAGGGAGACTGCTTGCGCCTTTAAGGAGCCTGTTGAGTTCATTTGACTGGAGCTTCAATGACGGCATCCTTTTATTTTTATCGCAGTGACCTCATCTCTTATGGCAGGACTTTACCAACCAGTCACCCGCTTTCCTCCACAACTTTTCGACTCCGACTTGGTATTTTTTATTAGCTTTTCATCGTGAAATTCAGTCAACCGTATCTTTTGAAGTAGCCTGGGCGGTGAAACGGTGTTTTTTTTTTTAAACGGCAAATGCTCTAACGGTGAGTTTCCGAAATTTCTAGTTAAATATCAGCAGCATCTGGTAACCCGGGCCTATGTTAAAGTTTTGCCCATGTGTCCCTGAACACGAAGTAACACCATGTACAAACGGTTAGCGACATTAAGCGGCGTTACTAACACGACACTTTTGCTTGGCTTTTTATGAATCGGCCTGACAGTCGCTGGTTTGCCATCGATAAAAATGCCAGGGACGAGAGGAAACACTGCATCTGCAAATGTCGCCCAAACTCCATTTAAGTGATAAAAAGCGACGCCGTATTGAAGGTTATAGGAAGGAATGGGGCAGACTGTTAAACTCAATCCGGTGTACACCCCGTTTTTATTAGTGGAATACACTTCAGCCACCGTTTTACAGGCTGACACGAATTTTAAGAAGTAACTTCAAAGTATACGACCAGGCCTTTTAAGCAGGAACGTATACATTCATATTTAGCTTTTTCTTGTTGTCTCATAATGGTAGGGGGTTTGTATTTTGATGAATAACTGAAAGGCACTGGTTTATCTATATATCTATTTTTTTTATTTAAAGGATGAAGCATAATCTCGTTGTAAAGTATGGCACCCACACCTTTACATTGAATTATGAATTTCATACTCAAACCTCTCCATGGTCTAGTATGCAGTGTGGTGTTTCACTTTGAAAAGCAGGGCAGTGTTTTAGATCACACTGCTTTGTGAAACACCAGGTTAACGAATGAATCCCACATCCAGTGAGTCAGCTGTCCTGTCAGATACACTCTGCTTGAGATTAGATTACCCTGGCTTGCTTTGACAGATTTGCTATTTCACTGCCTGGTAACCGTGTGAAAGACTTGGCTCGCACCGCAGTTGTTCTTTCAGTATGAACTGCATCGTAATAACCGTAATAACATTTTGTAGTATCCTGTGATTTTATGGTCTCTCCGGCTGATTGAGGAAGTCTGTCTGTAGCTGGGAAAACTTTGTCTCTCTATGCTGCTGGAGGTTTTTGGTAATACTGGACGGCCCCAAAGGTCAGCGTAGACATGAAGTGAGGAGAACGAGGGCATCAAAGTCATCTGTGTGTTCCAGTGCTCCATGCTAACACTTCAAACAAAACTGAACTGAACTGTGTTGGGTGGTATAGTTACCTGGAGGAGCCCACATGGTGCTGAAATATCTTCACCTGGGCTGCTGATCCAGAATAATGTATTTCTATCTCCATTCATTGGCCTAACGAGGGAAATCCGGTGCCAAAATGACCCTTTCAGCGCTTCAAGGAACGCGTACAAAGCAGATTATGCCGCGATGAATTCTGGTACCCTTTTCTTGAGGACATTAAACACATCTTCTCCTGTTATTTTAATATTTGTATTGGGAAATTGATCCAGCAGGCAGTGCCTGAAGGTAACTTCCTCATTGCAGCCTTGCGCCATGAGGAGGCAACCTGATTGAACTTTAACAATTAATTGTAATTACATGGAGAAAATGGGTGCAGAGACTTGCTTTTTATAGGGGCATGATCTGCTTTATTCATGCTGAAAGTGATTGGAGAGATAGAAATACAGTATATTATTGTGGATTGGCAATCCAGGGGAGCACAGAGCGACTAATGAGGATATTTCACCACCATGTAGATATAGGCCTAATGTCCAGATAACTATACAACCCAACACCCTACCAAAGTTCGGCTTTGCTTGAAGTATGAACTATGTCAGGAGTGGGCCACTGGCATTTTCCAAATAAGATGTAGAGTTTGGAAGTTTTTATTGTGTTTGACTTTATTCCTTGGCTTTGCTCAGTTACAAACAGCCAGCGATCACATTTCTAAATAACAGATGACTGTTTCACATCTAATCATATCACTCTGCAATGAAACTGAATTAAGCAGAAGCACCTTTAGGTGGAAGGATATCACAGCAGACAAACAGCTAAGCTAATAAAGGTCAGAAACACTGAGAGTTTTTCTAAATTACTTTGATGTTATTGGAGACGCTGAATCACAGATTTGTTTAAGTTGTTGTGGTTACATTTCTGCTACAGAGGAGCCATGGATGTTGGCTACTGATATTTCTGTGGTTTTTGTTCTCCTGAGCTACTTTTGGAGGAAGTACAGAAATTAATTTAACTTGTAAGAAAATAATTTCAAATCAGGATCTGCTCTCAGATGACTTATGTCTTTTGTAAGCAGTTGTGTAATCAGCAGGATAATGCTTTCCTTTGTGGCAGGATCTTGATTCACCCGGGCATATTTCACAAACATGACCTGATTGCTGTACGTTTTGTGTTAAATATAGTGCGCAGATTCAGCTCTCATTCCGTGTACGTTAAAGTGTTAGGAGGAAGCCCACCGTCGTTCACCAGAGTGTTGGCTGAGGTGCCACCATGGAGCCAGTCCGCCACAGTCACATGGAGGAAATTTAGCAAATTTACATTAAGTTCCCGGGGTGTGATAAGAGTCCACATGGTGGTGAAATATCCTCATTGGTCACTCTGTGCTCCCCTGAGCTGCTAATCCACAACACTGTGTTTCTGTCTCTCAGTTTACTTCAGTAGTGCAACAAAACTGTCCTGTGGAATAAGACTTTTAGCACATAAACCAACGTAAACAAAGCAGTGCTAATATAAAAAAATAAAAAAAAACGCAGCTCCCCAGTTTCAACTCCAAACCAAGCCATTTGCTGCATATCACTCTATTCTAAAGTCCTGGCACCCATTTTTTGATGAAATTGAATGTCTCTCCTCTTGTTATTTCCCTGTTTGAGTGGGAAAGTAGCTGCGGCAGTTAGCATCTGAAGGTACCCTCTGCATAGTACCCTCTGCCAGAAAGAAATGGCCTGATAGCAGTGATCTTGAGCCGTATGCGTCTCGGACACATTCACATCCCAAAGGACTCCAGAGGATGCACCCTGTGGTTTCCCCGATAACGCTAACTCAGCGCCTCTTCTCTTGTTCACTGAACGAGATTCGATCATTCTGTAAAGGAGGCCAAATCAAAATATATCCGACTCAGCTGCTATTGAACTAAAGAACGTCCAATCCCTACAGTGAACCGGGCCACTCTGGAATTAACAAGCGCACCCAAACATCCATTTAAGTTTCATTTTCATCCCAGTTCATGGGAAGATGCGGGTCTTGAACCGGAAAGTAAAGTTGTTGTTTGTTTTTTTTAATGCAAACGAATGTGTTCAAGAAGTCACGTAGTTGACAAAATGGATTATCTCTGCATAACTTCTGTGAGCGGGAGGCAGCAGTTTTTAATGTCTTTACGACCCAGCTGGGACTAAACTGAGAGGTAAGCTAGCCGAGTCGCTCTGTTTTCGTTCAGAGTGAAGGCTTATTACGGCGAGGCTCAGCCGACCCGGTGTTTAGGAGCGATGCAGCACCGGCACGGCTCTCATGCGCGATCGCTGAACAAACTAGTGACTGAAGTGGTGAGCGAATCATTTTTTTAAAGGACCAGAATGAACTGAATCCTCCAAATGGACGGGTGGGAACCTGGGACTCAGTACATTGAAAACCCCTCAGCCTTCGCAGATAAATGAAATTACATAAAAGAATGGGTACCAGGATTTCTTCCATTGGCATAATCCCCGTTGTTCATGTTTGATTCTGTGCTAAAAGTGTTATTTTGGGAGCTGTTTTGCTGCACTATGGAAGTGAATGGAGCAGCACAAATCCAGTATTGTGGATAAGCAGCCCAGGGGAGCACAGAGCAGCTAGTGAAGATTTTTTTCACCACCACGTGGACTCAAATCAGGCCAGGTAACCAGAGAGCCAAACACCTGACCAAAGATCCAGTTTTGCTTCAGTGTCTTTAATGACAGATGGAGCCCAGTGAGGCCTGCTGATTTAAGTTAATACCAATGTGTACCTGGAGATTGTCAGGGTGGGAGTGTCTGTGAGACATGATCTTATCGTGACGCAAGAATGAAGCACGTCGTGTGTCATTCTGATATTACAGACGTGAACAGCATCGCAGACAGAAGGTGGAGTCAAGATTATAAATTGCTAGGTATTGTAATGTTTTGAGATGAATGTTGTAATAATCCCTTATGGGTGTCATAATTAGTGATGATGTTAAAAAAAAACAAACTCCCCAACATGAGCAAATTAATATACAAAGACATACACAAAACAAGATTTACACATCACATCCAAGAATGCAGATAAATAACGTGAAATGTAATGTAAATACTGTTATTTCCTGTTGATGCTGAACAGAAATCTTAATTTCTCAACATGTGCATGGATGCCTTTATGATTGATGATTTATTACATTATTAGGCAATATTGTCAGTACATAAATTTAAAATATAGTGTATTTCACAACATAATTAAGTAGGATCAGTTCATCATGTAACATTCCGATAATATTGCACACTTTGGTCATCCATTACATCAGATGATTGTTTGTTTAATTGATATAGATATACAGTTTTGACCAACTGGAACATTATTTGGCAGTTATTAGCTCATATTTGTTAGTCTGTGTAAGGCAGGACCTTGTACATCTCCAGACATGGATAAATATTGTTGCTGTCAAGTGAAAAATCACATATCTGCAAATACATGCTTCTGAAAAACGAGGGAGAAAATGCTTATTTTCTCGCTGAAGGCCATGTGTTTTTGTTTTACATTACACAGTGGTATTAAACTGTTTTCATGGGCCCAAGGGTCAGCTCGCTCACTCAGCGCTTAAATGAACATGGAAGCATTCAGTCCAAGTAAGTCAGAGGAAAACCAGCAACACAGTGTCATTTACACCCACTCATGTCAACCCATGTTGTTGTTTTTTAGTGTTTTGTTAGAATGGTTCATGGATTTATCATTAGCACAAGTGTAGTGAGTGCAAATCTAGCTATACTCAATTTTCCCACCTTTTTGAAGCTGACTTAAATCATAATTATTTGACATTGCAGTATCAGAAACAGTATCAAAAAGAGTATAGTGTCTTTAAAGGGGAAGATGTAAATCAGTGCTTTTCTGAAAATATTTGTGGATATTTGCCTCATGGTGAGTTCTCACTGGAGGTCATAGTTTATACTCGTAAAAAACACCACCATAATCCCTCACTCCTTAAAAATGGAATCAAAGTAGGTCTGAGTGTGAAAAATCAGAGGAAGACCAGCAAACTTCGTCTGTGAACACTAACCACCCACACAAAATAAATGTGGCATGCAACACGTTGTGTCATACACAGAATTGCAGGTGTTTCAGATTTCACAAGACTCATGTTTCCCGCTGAACGTCACCCCCGTTCGAATATGAAACTAATAAAAGGGGCTTTTAAACCGGAGTAAAAGGCTCATGTCACCTATTTTGTGGCCACTTGAGACCTAGAAGGATCTATCTTTCACAGAACACCTCAGGTTTCTGTGCGAGTCCCTCAAAAGCGCACCAATCAGACAAAAGAAAAGCACGTCTAACCTACATCCTTGCTAAAAGTCGCTGTTAACAACTACAATACAGCGATCACCTGTACATCCTTCATACCCACCTTGAAAGGAGATTGTCCGGGGTATCTGTGGATCCCTGGAAAGTCTGAAAATAAGGCTTTTAATTGGCATCAGAGTATATCCCTCGCTCAGAGGTCTTAGACGTGCCACAGACATGGAAAATAAATCTCAAAAGAATAAGTAACAGAACTTCTGGATTTACAGTTTTTGCTGTGTCATGCACACCAAAATGAGCCAAACCAACAGCGATGATGTTATATTTGCTCAGAGCAGACACACAGGAAAAAAGAAAGAGAGACGCTTTTGCTAGCTAACTACCTTCACTAACAACTGTTTATTTATACTGTAAGCCAACAGCTTAGCCCCAGCTTGATTGATGAGTAGTGTAGTTATGGAGAAGTGCGAATTCAAAGAGTGGCTGGATAACCTCAGTTTGTTGACGTGGTTGAGTCCCGAATGAGGCCCCTTGCAAAATACTTTAAGTCCCCAGAAATGACCTTGCATGACTTCTACTTCCTGTAAAACAGAGTATCTTAAATAATGACATCATCATAGTGGGTGTAAATCAAAATTTCAACCAATAAAACCTTCACAAATCTTTAAACATCCTCTCATCCACCTTATCCCTTTGAATAACATCGTGTTTCTCTCCTAAACTCAGATCCCATTGGTTTGCACTTGAGAATGATGCTTCCCTGCACTGTCCCAAACTTGCTAAATCAAGAGGAAATACATACAATCAAGACAGTGAGAGGCCATTTTATGGAGTCAGAAGAAGTCTTTCAAACTTGGCACAAAGGGAATCAAAGCTTACTTAGACATTTGGACAAAATGGCCCTAAACCAAAGTAATTGGTGTTGTTACGTGTGTCTTGCAAATTTTTGTTAATGGTCCTAAATTTGAAAATAAATATTGGTCCTATATTTCTTTCAGTGTCCTTACAAAAGTCTTGGATGTAACTGTAAACCTGCAGATACCCTGCTGACTCTTGGCATTGGGAAGGAAATCGGAGGCTTTCTCTATCAGGAATGGAGCGAGACATAGCATTGAAAGAGCACTTCCTATTTTAAATCCACGTGCTCTTTCTCATTCACATCAGTGATGTGGCTTACATATATATCTTGTTGCCACAAGGTCATTTCCTAAAGTAGGCCTCTAGGGAAGCGTTTCTGCCTGGTTACTGACCAGAGATAGCAGCAAGCGCGGATCACAGTTCTCCACAGAGACTAGATGTGTCTGTCAGTATATTTATCTGGTCCCTACGTGCCAACATTGCAATAAAATGTGGCTGATTTTGATATAAAAGCTCAAGCAACATGAGTAAATAAAATTGTAAATAAAAATGAGGGTAAACTTTAATCTCTTATTGGTAAGCAATCACCTCTACCAGTAAGAACAGATTGCATTTGAACAAGCATGTATTCAACATTCATCCTCCAAAGAGCCTCTGTTCTTCCTAAGAGACTCTTTTCTCATATCACAAGTTTGATACTACTGTTGTGTATGAATGCAGAGATTTTTGGCCTGAAGAATTAATGTCAGCCTGGAAAGTTGATGAATTGTAGTCCACAAATTAAAAAGTGGGTAAACTGAATTTAGGTGGATGTGCAAAGTCCTCTGTTCACTGGCATCACAAATGAAAGTCTTGATTCTGTGGTTTTTACCTGAGGGAAGGTGCTGTTCCTGTTCACGAATATTGATTGAGCTATCATACTTTATAGATATATTATGGATTCTGCTTTAAGGTGGGCTGGCTTTAAAAAAACAAAGATGATTGATTCAGTTTTTCTGACTGCTCGTCTGTAAAAGGGAATAATCAGTGACACATTCACATATTTAACTGCTTGTAAAATGCAAATGGACGAGTGGCCCCTGAGGTGTGTTGCCAAGCAGGCGTGCCGTTCTCATCCACCGCTGTGTGATGTCATCTCACCTCCAGCCTGACGGTCCTGGACTTGCATGTATACGCCTACATCTTGTATGCCACGAGTCACTGCACTGGCGATGAACCGGCTCTGCTTTGATCAATACAGGCGTTTGAGGGAAGATACTGTTTTGGATGAAGCGGTTACCAGCCAATACCTTGTGCTCGTATTCACAATCTTTAAGTTTGATCACTGAATTTGAAGTATCCAGTCTTCCCTTGGGTTTTATGTAGGACAGTAGTGGTGCTGGATGCCGGCTGGATGCTCCAAATGTGAACCAGCTAATGTTTTAAAAAAATAACTGCCTTAATTTAGTCAAGTGCTAATGAGAAACATCTTAGAAAAACAACCTCACACAGAACAGAGCATCTTAGATGAATTCTTCGTTGCTCTCATCATTCTCAACGTTCTTAAGAATAATATCAGATCTTTCAAAACGGGTGAACTAACCCTTTAATGTCATTTAGTAGCCGGATGGGCATAATGACAGCACAGTATTACATTTACTGAGAAGAACTGTCAAGTATCTTAAACTTGATTTAATGATGATTTAATTCACGAGTTTTATCCACTTGTTATGACATAACTAAACATGACTACAGCATCAGATAAAAACAGTTACACCCTGTATAAAGTCATAACAGCCAGGTGAGGTAATAATCAGGTATCTGTCTCTTTCTCTCATGGTAGTGTTGTTGTTTTTAAACATTATTTGCATACAGTATTCTGCTGTCGACTGCCGTGATGGAGTCAGTCGTGGTTGGGAGGAGATTTGTGACATATCTGGAGCAAAACACCGATTCTGACGTTAAACAGCGATGGGGTGAACATGTTCAGACTCGGGCCGTATGAGATGCTGGCTTCTGTTTGACTAGCGCACACCTTTTGATGGAGACCGTAAAGCGGGTGTCTGATCTGTAGTTCATGTGGCTCTGGCGTTTGGCTGGTGGATTCTTTCCATTTTAGTCATGCCTCTCCCCTGGTTGTCTGTGGGTTGAGTCAGGTGGCTCACTGAAGTGGCTTGTGGAGCTGCTGTGTGATGGGGTTGATTTATTTAATAAAACAACCCCGCAAAGTACAGAGGTAGTTAGCGGTTATGGTTTTTTGAACGCATACACGTGTAAGACTTTTATTTTCCAGCAGATCATTATCAGTTTATTGGCCTGAAAGGTTTTGTAGTTCAACGTGGTGGGCTGCTTACATCGGCATAACAGATAACAGATACAGTCACAGTACGAAGAAAGGAAAAGATACAGATTTACATGTTTAGATCTACAGAAATATCCTCATTAGTTGATCTGTGCTCCTCTGGGTCGCTAATCCACAATACTGTATTTTTGTCTCTCCATTCACTTGCATGGCACTGCAAAACAGGCCCTAAAGTAACACAATAACACTTTTCCCACATAAACAAACCACAAATACATGGATTCTACCAATATTTAAAAACAAACAAACAAAAAAAAACAAACGGTAACTGATGTTTGAGGAAATTAAATGGCTTTTTTCTTGTTATTTTCCATTTGAACTGGAAAGCACGGCAAAGTCCAGCATGTAGTGGCTGCAGGAAACATATGTATTGTAATCTTGTGGAGGGAAGAAACGACCTCAAAAACAAATGTAATTACACATTATATTGGCATAATCTGCTTTGTTTTTATTTGTTTATGCGCCAAAAGCTGTTATTTCGGGAGCTGTTTTGCCACACTGCTGAAGCGAACGGAGAGACACAAATCCAGCGTTGTGGATTAGCAGCTCAGGAGAACGCAGAGCAACTAATGAGGAGATTTTGCCGTCATGGCCGATCCACTGAACTGTACAACCCAGCAATCCACCAGAGTTGAATCTTGCTTTAATATGAATGTCAAAGCAAAGTGAGCAAACAACAGACTGATGTAGCAGTAGTCTGTTGTCATGGAAAGATATGTGTCTCACTATTTTGCAACGCAGAGGTTACTCAACCTGTGGTGGTCGTGTTAGAGGTCCACAGCTCTTGGCTGGACGGCTGGTTGTATTTCTATGCACACGGCAGAGAACTGAATTCAAAATTGTCTTGTGCAGGGCTAGGCAATATGGACAAAATCAAATTTCACTATTACCTCAGTACTGATACTATGACAATATTATAGGGATGGGTTTTGTGCTTTCACAAAATGTGTACTCAAGATTTTTAATAAGCGATCTTTAGTAATGTTGATATGACGACCAAGCAGTTAGACTTGATCAGATGGAACAGTTTGAGAAGTTGCATCCCTTTGTTGTAATACAGACTTTAAAACCAGGAAAAGACGGTACTTATGATATATCACACTATTACAATATCCCAAATTCCAGACGATACCTAGTCTCATATCATGATATTGATAAATATCAGAATATCATCCAGCTCCAGTCTTGTCTTGTAAATGAATGTAATGTGCAAAGTGGCTAACGTATCCCAGTAAGTGGCTTGTGCTGGCATGTTAACATCACCACCTGTGGCTTTGCTGATTTAGCCTGCTGGCGAGCGAGCGAGCGAGCTAACCAAACCAGAACCAGCTGTCAGCTCACGTTAACAGAGACGATTCTTCTCAGGCTAGAATTGTTGTTGCTTTGGAGCTTTTTCAGCTCTTTATCAAACCATTATATATTCAGCTGATTACGATCTGCACCGTTTGATTCCTCAAACACGCTTTCAGTCAGAGAACGGACTCGGTGCAGCCGTAGCCTGAAGTAATGCTCCCAGAAACTCGATCATGCTCACGCAGCGCTGTCCCGTCAAATGCAGGTGATTTTACCCACACACGCGTCAGCTAAGCCTTCCCTGTATGCAGCTGCCATTTAATTTTCACAGAGTTTAATCTGGCTGCCTTTTGATGTCAGTGACGGGGCAAAGTCCCCTGATTGCCTGCTATCGCTGTTGAGCAAGTTATTAACCTTTGGACAGGGCTAACCATCAGGGCTGACTGCAGATAGTGTGCTTGTAAGCCTTGGGGAAGCAGGTAGGTTGTTAAGTCTCACTGCGGCGGTGGTCTTTCTGGAAGGTCAAGCGTTCATATGGCCTGACTCCCCAGTGTCTGCCCAGTTAAAGGACATGGAATGCATCAGGAAAAGTTCAGCCCTTGTCTCCCTGTGAAGCGTGGCACGGGAACAGCTCGTCACTGTGTGTGATGGACTCACCATGCGCTCTTGGCGAGTTTGTGGCCGGTTTTGAATGTATGTTCATAACGTGGTTTTGTGATCAGTCATCTGAACCGTGCTGAGTCACCTTGCTTTACAGGTTGCAGAGGAAATTTGAGGAAGTGATCAAAACGATTGAGTCATCATTTATTAACTCCTGGTGCCAGACTCCATGACGGATCTTGTGAACTTCACCAAATGCCTCTTCCTCTAGTCATTTCCACACACACACACACACACACACACACACACACACACACACACACACACACACACACACACACACACACACACACGAGT
>OMLB01055714.1:0-29076 GCA_900302555.1 Myripristis jacobus
ACTTGGTTTACTTGGTCTACTTGGTGATGTCTCCATGGTAACTGTTATGTCTGACCTTCAATCATGTGTACTGCCTTCCATCTGGCTCAGGTTGGCTAATCACATCACATCAGTGCAAACACACACACACACACACACACACACACACACACAAACTTGCACTTTCAGTACAATCAGACTTACTAAAGGATCAAGACATTTTCGGTGCTTTTTACATTGCCACTTTCCCATCTTTCTCAACAGGTTTATTACATTCACAGCAATCCAGGAGACATTTTTCCGGCTCACACATGTTCCCAATTTTATAATTGCTCTGTATTTTACCTTGTTTTTCATTTACCCATTGACACATGTGCTTCAGCTGCGACGAGATGAGAAGCCCCCTCGAGCCCCTGTCCGTTTTTAGATGGTTTGCCTTGTATCAAGACTTGAATCAATAAATGCCTCTTTCATCACCAAAAAGGCCATTCCCCGACACTCTGCATGCCTTTGACAAACCACTACTGTGTCCCCCCTTCTCTTTTTTGTTCCACCCCAGCTCCCTGCCCCTTTCATTTCCCTTCCGTTCGATACTTCGTCGTCTGCTTTGCTGTTTGCGAGTTCATACAGAGCTCCAGAAGGGCCCACATCTGGCAGCGCCTCCAGTCCAGGGACGTGCATCCGCTCTGGGGCAACGAGGCCTGGGGACCAGTCCCTCCTGCAGAGATCAGCCTTTGGTGTGTGTGGTACTGTTCAGAGTTTCTGCTTCCTGAGCACTGCTGCCTTGATGTGGCCTGAGTCAGACTGCATGAATTATTACAATTCTCACTCAGTCCCTATTGCTAATACCGCCATTATTACAACCATGCAGTCCCTCCTCCCTCCTCCATCACCCACCTGCAGTCCCACACTGAAGTCTTTACCAAATACAGCTGACACAGCTCTGCATGGCATACACAAGGAACACTGTGTTGCTGCTTTAATGGATGTTTGGTCTCGGTAGAAGATGTTTAAACAGGGTGGGGGTGTTATGCTGTAAACATGGTGACAGAAGTGTTGGGGTTATGACACAGAGATAAACTGCTGGTCAGATACATCAGCTATTTCCATTTGTGCCTCAGGTGTTTGTCATCGTGATTGCCTATTGGTTTGTTTCCTTGTACGCTTTTGTGGTGGCAAGCGTGGCCCAAGGGGCACCAGTGGGGGTGGGGGTGGCAGGGGCTCATTCTGGTTTATGGCTGCATGGCCAATCAAAGAAACCTCATCAAAGTCATCCCACCACTCCATCCCACAGCCTTCCTCCCCTCTTTTCTGTTTATTTAAGTGCCATGCAGTGCAATCAGCAGGGCTTGGACAGGGAAAGAGGGAGCAATGAGGGGAAAGCAGGATGGAGAGGTGTAGAAATGGAGGAAAGCCCTGGAACAGGAAGTTGCCGTTGTTTTTATAAGCAGAGTCAAAAGCCAACAGTGAGGAGGTGGAGGAAAGCAAGGGAAGGGCAATGGACAGCGGAAGCCAGGGGACCAAAGATGAGAGGAAGCGCTTGTCCAGGGAGGAGGGATGTGGTCGAGCTGTGTTTAGAGGCCACGGTCACACAGCGTGCCGAGGCTTTGTGTGTCAGCTGCACTGATTTTGAGATGTTGTAACACTGCAAACAAACAAATCAAGCATTATTTATGCCACCGTGGACAATTAGTCCATTCCCAGCACTGTGAGAATGCAAGATCTGCAAAAGCAACTCCACCATGTTGCTTAAAGTCATAGGCCTTCTTTAGAGACGGAAGAAACAAGCTGCGGTGTCGCTCCTGCCGCTGAAAACGGAAGCAAAGAAGGGAACTTGAGGCCCCATTAGAGTTTAAATAGCCGTCCATCCATCCATCTATACATTGATCCCCGCTGTGCCATGTGGTCCCGGCAGGAGGCCGAGAAAACGGCTTGGGTATCCTCCTGAGCTCCCCCATTAGCAGGAGACTCCCTTGCAGGCAGCTGCCTCACGGCTCCTCTGAGATATCACATCTCCTCCTCTTCCTCATCTCATTAATTAGGACAATTAAGAGCTTTACAGGACAGATGGATGGAAATCCAGCTGGCTGTGGCGCCTGCCTCTGAGGATGGCTCCGATCAGGTGAGGTCTTGCTGCAACAGATTAGAGCAGTTCACTGGTCGGACTCTAGCGCCCTCTTGTGATGGTTGGTGGCAAGTGTCAGATAGTAGTGATCACTGGTTGTGAGATGAATGCATGAAAATGAAAGGCACCAAATGATTCAACTACATTATTTTATTTTCATATATATCATGGCTCAGGAAGAGAAAAATATTCTGCAAATAAATACAGTTCAGATAAAACGGTATTTACTAAATGAATTTGAAGACTAAGGCCTCACAGGCAGAGCAGTCCCCATACAGGAGGCTGAACAGGCACCAGTGCCAGCTCTTGTAATTAAAATGACATAAACATGTTGAGTGGAGACTTTCTATTTCAGATTCTGCCATTGCTTGACAAGATTTTAGCAACTGTTTAGTGATGGGAGCCAGTCAAAACCAAATCCAGGTGAAATGCATTCACTGGAGTTACACAAGAAAAAAAGATGAATTTATAAAAATACAACTTAAAATGTAACTGTATACAGAAAAGCAAATTTTGGCAGTGTGTTCTGTTGAAACATCTTGCTTTATATGTATTTACATTTGGGAAATTGTAAAATTACAATATGCGGGTCTCTTTAACCCTTTAACCCACACGTCATAGCTGCCGTTTTTTTTGTGAAATTCACCATGTAATTTCACTCATCTGCTACTTTGGCTTAGGTGGCTTTCTTAATTAATAAATGACATGTAGTTACACAAACAGTGGGGCAAAATTTTTATTAGCATAACAGAAAATGGGCCATCACATAAACAGAAGACAACATGACCATCATTCAAATCATGCAAATAACATCTCTGCAAGAAATCAAGTCAGTCTGTAAGAGGAGTACAGCTTAACCAATTTGGAAGAATGCTGTCATTATGGTCCTTAACCAAATAAGAGATACACCATGCCATTTTTTGTGTAAGAAGTTTCCTTCTTACTTAATTTTTCTTCTTTTTTTTATTGTGTTTGGTCAGCCGCTCAACTTAAGCACTTCGTTGGAGAGTGAAGTTTCGATAGGTTTTGTTTCCTTTCTCCATAACATGAAGTAAACAGGAAAAAAGTCAGTCAGACCAGTGCTTATTATTTACAAAACTCCTGCTCATGAAATTCATAATCACTGGTTCTTCTAATAATCTCTGTAAAAGCCACACTGCAGCTCACAGCTCTGGGATGGGCTCAGACTCTCTGTAATGTATGGCACCATTGGTCAGCCAACCTCTGCAGACAAGAGAAAGAATAATAGTGCAATTCTCAGTTTAAGTTGAGAGACTTCATTGGCTAATGTGGCTTGTAACTACTTACATTCCCCAGCTGCCCTTCCTCTTGTTCATCCCTGTGGAAAGAGGTGGATAACATTAAGGGCAGTAAAGTTGATGGACTTTTACGGTAACGCAAGGCTGAGGTGACAAATGAAACTTTTTCCATGCTATTTGGTTGCATGCCACTGAGTTGTTTTGGAGTTTCCATCCAATGAAAATCGTGATCTGGGTTTGCATCATCATTGGAAATGTTCTATATGCGTCTTAGCAACAGTAAAAAAAAAAAATTAATTTACAACATGCAGCAAATTGCATGTAAGTTGCACTGTGTATCGTCAGCCTAATGGGCATACTCACGCCGGAATTGCCATGTTGTAACTATGGCAACAATCAACACCACCAGTACGACTGGCACCACGATGGCAGCGAGGTGGCCACCCTGACTCTCCTCAGTGCTCGCCTGAACAAGAGAGTTTCACAGATAAAGATAGGGGTACTCTATGCCCATTAATACTAAAAATTTCCCACAAGGATGTTGCTCTAATCATCTCATGGACATAAATGCGAGGATGTTTTACTCACAGCGGCCTGAGTGTCCGCAGACGTGGTCGCTGAGAAGGTTGCCTTTTGAGTTGATATGGCAGTTGTGACGGTGTCCCCACGATGACCTGTGGGACAAAGTCATCAAGAAACAGCAAAGAGGAAACTTAAAAAGTGTTGCTTTCCCCAAATTGCCACAGCTGCATAACTAATGAATCTAGAGGAAGAAGTGAACTGTGAAATTATCAGGTCACGTACTGTACGGTGTCGTTTATGCTTTTGGTGTTTTGACGAACTGCAGTTGCTGTATAACAAGAGTCTGTCATATCTTGGGCTGCCTTACTGAGTGTGAATTTTGGATAAATCATGTGCTGTTACTGAGGCTCAAGGAAATATTACACCATGAAATCATTTCAGTAAATCCTTTTCTCTCCAATGTGAGGACATATAATGTGCCACATAGGTATCATCGAGATAAACAGTAAAGCAATGGAAACACTAATCCTGCTTGCCTGCTGCTTGCACCACAAATAGATTTAATATATAGCTTTTCATCAGGGGTGTTATTTAAGGCAATGAGGGAAAAGGGCTGCTGGAAAGTAGTGGAAAAACAACACCTGTTTCTTCGATGGTGACGGTGAGGACGTTGCTGGCTTCACTCGTGCCAATGCTGTTCCTGGCAAAGACGCGGATGTTGTAAGTGGAGGGATGCATCTCTATTATTGTGGTTTCAGTCTGGTTAGAGCTGAAGTCTGCGACTGTATTTGTGTGATCCCATGAGGCTGTGGAAAAAAAGGAAAAAGTTCATGTCACGAGGTATGACAGGGGAATGCCAAAATGTGAAGAAAAAAAAATGTAGTGTTCGATTTTATAGCTGAATTAGAGAGAAGGAGCCTGGATATTAAAATCTCTTTTCAATGCTTGTAATTTTTCTCTCACCATTTTCTCGTTTATACTCAAGGTCATAACCAGTAATGGGGTTTCCTCCGTCAAAGCCAGCAGTCCAATGAAGAGTAATCATCTTGTCTTTGACCTCCAGTAACTCTAGCATCGGGGGGTCAGGGGGCACTAGAAGATACAAAACATCGCAGAATTTATCACAGTAATAGCTGGCACATTCAGTGATTCAGAAATTTTGGCCTCATCAAGAAAGCTGAAAAACACTGTATGAAATATACCCGGAGTGAAACTTGTAGTGCTTTCTCCCCAGGTTGAAGCAACTGAAGTTGTCACAGGCATCTCAGCTGTTGAAGTTGTGTGAACTTGGGAGAGACAGAAAAGCAGACATTTCTCAGCTTTGTCTACTGAGTTGGCATCACAATGATAACAGAAGCAAGAAAAACTCCCCGTCACGATTTTTTTTTCCCCCAGTTTTATGTTGCTGTGTGTGTGTGTGTGTGTGTGTGCGTTGGCTTCACCTTTCAAGATGCTTCACCTACCCTCATTCAGAGTAGTGCAGGAAACTGGATTTGAGGGAGGCCCTAGTCCTCCATTCGTTTTGGCCTGTATCAGCACGCTGTACTGGGTGGACGGCTTCAGGTTGTGCAGGGTGACGCCCTCTAATTCCCTGGTGGCGGTCACGCTGTGGTGCTGCGACCTCCTGAACTGCCTGCTCTCAGGGTCGTATTCCCTGTAGCTGAGGCTGTAGCTCCGAAGAACACCATTGCGGAGGTCAGTCTTTGGAGGCTAGTCAAGAGAAAACACACACTTTGTACGGCAAGACACAATGTCACTCATTATCATTTAGTAAATACCTACATATTAGCCCAGCAATCTAAATAAGCCAAGGGGGATTTTCTCTATAATTTATCTCATTAAAGTCCTGTTATCAAAAGTGTTTTACTGGTTTAATTCAATGGTCAAAACGGTTTATTTCAATGAACATATTTTGCACAAAAATCTTTAAAAATGAATGAAAAAAATATGATTTTACCTTCCAGGTGACTTGGATACTGTGAGACGTGAGGGCTTCCACTTGCACATCCAGCGGAGGACCCCCTGGCGCTGCAGGGAGATGATGTTTTAACCGGTTATTTATTGAATGTCAGCTCTCAAAGATCAATTGAACTAGACCCTCATGGTAATGTAATTAAAGGTGTCGGACTATAAAACCTAAATGTTTAACTCTACCTGCTTCTTTTGTGGTGACAGTGAGAGTGTTGCTGGTCTCGCTGGTGCCCACACTGTTGATAGCAAACATTCGAATGTTGTACGCCTTGGCCGGACGCATGTCAACCAAAGTGACCTGAGTCAGATCGGGGCCTATGTCTGCCGTTGTTACTGCTGTATCCCAGGGTGCTACGCGAGGAGAGACTAAGGGTTATGGCTGCATATGGTTGATATACATTTATACCAGACACCAAATTTTCAAAGCTATAATGAGTTAATTAATGTCCAAAATCTATGCAGAATGCTCTTGTTAACTTGCTTACCCAGTTTGTTCTTGAAGTCAATCCTATAAGAGGTGATGGGGCTGCCACCATCAAACACAGACGTCCAGCGGACAGTGATGGTCCTCTCCTTCACCTCCCTTGTCTCTATTCTCAGAGGGTTAGGAGGTGCTGAAAATAAGGAAATGTCAGTGCAAAAAGTAAAAAAAAAAAAAAAAAAAAAAAAAAAAAACCCTACTCAAAGAATAAAATAAATTATGAATGAATCTCCAGCTCCTGAATAGTGATACCTGCACTTTGAATTATAACCATGAATAATATCAGTTACAGACCTTGCATTTCCCATCCACCACTGTGTAAAAAGCTGCTCAGAGATTAACCCTTCTGTTCACATTTTTGATCATCTTTTATGTTTGGGCTCAATTTGACCCCAGCGGTTCAAACCTCCACAAAATTATTATAACTAAAATTGTTATCAAAGTTTATGTGTCAGGTACTTTATGTTTACCCCCACCCCCATTTATACATCCAGTATTCCTATTACGTGACAATGGAAAAATATGCAAATCACCATAAAATCTCACTGATTGATCTGAAATTGGAAAGAAATATTAATTTTTGGTGTTGTAATGGCTTTATATTATTTCTAAGAACAGATTTTTGTTATTTATAACCAATGCGTTACAAAGTGTGAACAGGACATTGAAAACATATCATCATGTCAATTTCATCTTTACCTGGTAGTGCCCATTAAATTAGGAACACTCATTAAATATGAAGCAAAAAAAATGATGTTAATCATTTATTTAGAGACGTTAAACATTGGCTGGGGTCAAATTGACCCCAAACATAATAGGAGGGTTAAGAGAGTCTCCCAGTGCTTCTCACCTGGCACCACCGTCAGGGTCAGCTGGTGTTTGTGGTCATTGAACCAGCCTGGTATGTCCACACGACAGCCGTACATCCCTGAGTCGTCCTCCTGGACCTGCCTGATGGTCAGGGACACGTCACCCTTACTGAGGTCACCTATGAGCAGGTAGCGCTCTGACAATCTGTTGGTCACTGACGTCCCGTCTGATCTGATGACTTGATTGGCACAGCCGCTGTTGGGGATGGCCCCTCGGCCCCAGCATACAGCGAGCCTGCCGTAGTACTGGGCATCATACTTGCACGATAGAGTAACATCAACTCCAACTGTGGCCTTGACGTTTTGTGCTCTCACACCGCCTGAAAAAACAGAGAAATTTGTTGACGATAGGGGAAAATCCAAGTAAAATAAGAAGAAATAGTTCCTATCATATGTTTTAGACTTGTAATTGTAAATCATGAGTCATTTTCATTATGAATGTCTTACCTTGGAGTAGGCAAAGGAGTAGCCCATAACCTAAGGGCAGGTGTTTGCTGCCCAAAATAATCATTTTCCAAATATTAATCCCTTAATCTCTCCTGTTGCAGAAGGAGCTGAAGGATTTAACTCACCTGCTGAGCAACACTAAACCAAACCACAGTGCGGTTTCAGCTTTGAAACTTTTCCAAATCACATGATGCTGCGCATAATTTGCAAACACCAACAACTTCTGCTGGCCGAAGAGGAATGCAGAATAAGACCGTTTCCTTTTCTGTGGTTTTGGTTCCTTGTGCTAAAAGTGGATGGGTTTAAATTTCTGCACTTGATGAAAACTAAGAAAAGCAACAATGGCAACAAATTTCTGCATATATTATTTAGGAAATGGTGATTATAGACGAGATGTATAAGAGGCTGCAGTCAGAGGACAATTATCCAAAACAGTGTTTCATACAAGATACAAGATCCCATAGTTTAGAGCAGCGAGGGCATGGATTTAAAGATATTTATTTTATTTTAAATAATTTGGATTCCAAACATTTCCCAGCATAACAGTTGCGCTCCCACAGGAATGAAGTGTACATCTGAAAATAATATTGAATGTGCTGATGTTGAAATGCTTACTGTACCCCCAAAAAGCAGGCTTTATACACAAAAATATGTTTTGATATTTGTCTCAAATGACTCAAGTTTAGAAGGACCATGCATCTTAATATTCAAACAATCTATACTCATTGTGCTCAGATAGTTTGTCTGGTTTATTCAAGGTTCATGGACTTTTGTTTTTTTCCATAGACTGCTGAGCAAACATCTGGGTCTGCTGACCTGGATGTTTAGTAACCCTGCATGGCACTTCCTCTTTGCTCATTTAAACAAACATGTGCTTGTCTAACTACAACATTATATCATTGTACAATATTACGGTTATTTAGAATACTATAAGCATCCATCACACTAGAGACACACTTTAGTCATTCAGCTTTTATTACTTCCAGCATTTCCATTAGATTTATCAGCATTTTTTTTTCATTTAAGCAAACATTTGTAACACTTAAAACAAATAGCTGATTTCTCACATTTCAGCTAACTTTTCCCACATCACAGGTCCATGATACTGCAGGGAAAGTGGCCCAAGAAACCACATTAGCCCTGCTCATGGTGTGTTTCCCACTTTCATTCACATGCTAATTAAAAAGCATCATCCAGGTTTATTGCCCACTCCTGCACAAACAATAATATGGTCGATGTTTAGGATGAGTCTTTATATCATAAATATCCACATAATGAAAGTGGAAAAGGGAGAGAGGCCAAATTTCTCTCACCCCACTGCTTTGAAAAAATGCCTTTCTTAAATAGCCACCGCTGATGCGTTTCACAGTGAAAATCAATAAATGTGATAAAAACAAAATAATGTGATTATAAATGACATCATTAAAATGTTTGGGAAAAATAACACAAATCACTGTCATCATAAATTTGCATGTATACATGAATTAAAGTGATTCTGAAAGGTGATCCTTAGCATGACAAAAAACAGGTTTTCATAATTTAAAAAAATAAAAATGAAAAAAACAAAAAAAACTACTCCACTTTACCCACTTGATGTGTTTTTCTTCATCCTGTGTCTCTAGTAACAATGTCCACAAGGTGGCACTGTGTCCACAACTATAACGTCCCGTCTAAAACAAGAGCGTCAGTGCTTCTGGGATCAAATTCACCCGGACCCACTTGACATTAAGTGAATATTTGCCATGAAAAATGAAGAATAAATACATAAAAATATGTACATAATTTCTCTACAGAGTACGGCTTCACATTGTCAGTCACATGACAGCAGCTGAGTCTTTTCAGCGCAGTCTGAAGATACTGGGACCCGAACACGCCAGACTGTGTGGCCTGTCACAGCTGGGACGTCCTGTCCTCCTGTCTGGTTAGCAGGGAGAAGTTTAAAAGGATTAGGCCCCATTCTGACTGAAGAGTTGGATAAAATACAGCAGGGTTTTGTTTTGTTTTTGGTTTTTTGTTTTTTTTGGAAAATATTCACTACTGCCTACAGATAACAATTTTCAAAATGCTTGTTTTATCTTAAAACGTATGAATTGCAAGCCAAGAACTTCCAGATACTTATCACAACTTTTAGACATTCAGTCATAATCACCTAGATGGAAAAATGTTACCTTTATACATTCATGTGCCTCATTGTCATACATCTTTTTTCCCCTCACATTTAGAGACAAAAAAAAAGAAATCTCATTTCATCATGAGCCTTCTGCTAAGATGCTTTTGTTGGTTGTGCATATCTATTTATTCTAGGTTTATTTATTTGTTTGTTTTCTTCCTACTGTTGGTGCTTGTTTGTGTGTTTTGTGTGTATAGATATTGTTTGTGCTTTGTGTCTGTTTCATTTGTTTTTGGTGACTAACAATGTCTTGTTTTGTTTTGTTTTTTTTTTTTAAGGAGGAAGACCCTGAATAAACTTTTTCGGCTTCGTTCCTCTCCTGCACTGTAATTACATTTCTATTGACTGTATTAGTATCCTCATTCTCGTGCAAGTAAACTAGATTAAAAACTAAAAGCCAGGCGTCCACACAGGGCCATGCAGTCCCTATTTCAAACACCAATATGGAAATCTTTATGCTCCTTCATCCCTGCCGTGTCACTCAGGCACTTGAGCGTTTTCATTTTCGGGTGTTTTCCTCAGCAGGTTTCTTCTCCCTGGGTTGAAGCAACAAACATTAAGTGATATTCTCAGCATGTGGTCTAAGAAGGGAAGTAAAGAGGCACACTCAGTGATGCTCAGTAGACACCCACATTCAAAGTGTAAAATTCATCTAAATGGCACATGAGTCACAAACTATAATCTATTCAGCACTTACAGAAAATAAGGATGAGGATTATGATTATGGTGCTGCAGAAAATTGCTGCAATCCTGCCAGTGTTCACCATTCCCGGGAAGCCTCCGAGTCTTTCCTGAAGTGAAAATGAACGGCATCGTGGATAACGGGGTCAATTATACTTTGCATATGCTAGAATGTGAAGGATGTGGCATAAATATATGGCATTTTGTAAAATAGTAAGAAAACAGTGATATCACTTTACTCTCTCTGCCTCTCTTCTACCCACCACCCGCCTCCCCCTGCCCCATAAACACATGTAACTACATACATTTGTTAACATGCATCAAAATGTGAAACACTCTATTATATTTACTATGGAAAAGTACCTAGAAATAACATAATAAAATAATAAATTAATTTAAAAAATAAGTAAGTAAAGAAAGAAATATTCTGTAAAAAATGACCAGTAATTGTTTTTCTGTGTTTTGCTGTGAGTCATTTAGTAAAAATGAATGTCTCTTTTTCAAATGGCCCACATCTCATTTTGATCGTACCTCAGCTGTGGCAAAGTCCATCACTGGCTCTTCATTTTTCTCTCTTTCAGTCGGTGATGGTAATGTGTCTGCACCTGGTTGATACAGTGAATCAGTGAGTTATATATAGCTGCACTCTAGATGAAAAAGATCACGCGCAAAACAATCTGTTTTAAAACAGAAAAAAACATTGGTTGAAAATGTTTGCCTTTTGATTGCCTAATTCCTTTACTTTTTGCAGCAGTTATGATTTGTTTGTGCTCACCAACAAATCCACTAGCTGCCTGCGTGCTTCCCTCTGTGACTGGTTGTTCCACAGGAGCTGGCAAAAACAAAATAACCTCAGGCTCAACCGATGAGCATCAAGTATTCATTATCATTTGGGATGGGTGGCATGAAGCCTACCTTCCTCGATGACCAGATGCGTGTTGAACTTGAGGTCGTTGAACCATCCTGGGATCTCGACCCTGCAGCCGTACACCCCGGAGTCGCTCCTCTGGGCATCAACGATGGTCAGGGACACGTCTCCTTCTGCGACCCTGCCCAGCAGCTGGTACCTCAGCGACTCCTGGACAACCACAATCCCATACGTGGAGGAGAGGATGGTGTTGGAGCATTTGGATCTGGGCACCTTCCCTTTCCCCCAGCAGACGCTCTGCACGCCGTGAACGTGTGTGTCGTACCTACAGGGCAAAGTGACATTGCGGCCAAAGACGCCACGGATGGTGGAGGCGCCCTGGCACACTGTGGAGGACAGCAGTGATGGTCAGATCAAACGGGATGATGTGATGCACATCAGAAACACAATTCTGATCCCCCACACACACATACACACACACACACACACATACAACTCCACCCACTACACCAATGTGAAAGCACAGGAATATTGACTCACCTTGGGTCAGGATAGAGAAGAAAAGATAACAGAGAGGACGCATGTGTGTAGGCTATTGTATCACGAATGAAGCCAAGTCCTGGGCTGAGGATAAGAAAGATGTGTTTCTCCCCCTACACACACACACACACACTCTGGATGAATGTCATCTTGCAACGCAGTTTCAACTTCCTTTTTTTGAACGTCGGGTAGGAAATCGATTCTAGTCATGGCTATATTTGGACCTCCACACTTATGCGGTGCAATTACCTCTCTAGCAATATGATGGTGTCCAATTCTGCCTTACCTGATGCTACAAAACATACCTGAGTTTATGTTTGTTTTGTATGTTTGAGGTTAGGTCTTATTCATGAGAAGATTGATGAAGAGAAATTATTGTGGCAAAATCTAGAATATAACATTTAACATTTTTTTTTTCACCAAGAGGGAAGTCCCTAAATGTTTAGAGGAAGATGACACACACACACACACACACACACACACACACACACACACACACACACTAACAAGACAAACAATAGTTGTGTAAGTCTCCTATACTTCATGGAACAAGCAGGTCTCACACATTTAATCTACAGTGTTTATTATTACTATAATTATCATATTTTCAGAAAATGAGTTGAAACTTCACTGTGGGCTTTTGCGGCGCTCACAGATTGAGAAATTTTGGATTCCATCCCCAGTTTCCTCACGGGGATCATTAAAGTTTGATCTGATTTTCAGATGGTGCGCAAAATATATACAAGTAAATCTTGTCTTAAGGGCTTTCTTGGATTAAATTTTTACAGCCTTTCCTCACCTTCTTAGACAAAACATATTACTTCATTGTGGAGACTAGCAGCTGCCATATTTCTGTTCCTTAACAATGTAATTATAATATATAAAGGCCAGGGTATTACATTTTAAATTTCCTAATGGGTCCCCCCATTTCCAGAGTGATACTGAGGTAAGTCATGTCTAATTCAATTATTCACCATTCACAATTCCACTTTGTTTTCCCACAAACTCAGCATGCATTTTCACTGATATGTGCCTATAAAACCTAATGACACAAACAGTCTAGCTGCCTCGCGGATATAAAGGACTTGATGTCAACTAATTTTGCACAACAAAATGAAACCAAATCAGAAATAGTGTTTTTCAGCCCGATCCATCTCGGCACAGCTGTCTGCCAATATATAGCCAGGGGCAAGAAACGCGTGTTTTGAAAAGTCATATATAGATTCCCTGTGATGGACTGGCAACCTATCCATCTATTTCTTATCCTCGTTCTTCTTTTTATTGTTGTTGCACTTCTTCTTTTTACATGTTGTTGCTGATGTCATTGTTGTTGTACTACTATTCATTAATTTATTCATTCATTCATTCATACATTCATTTGTATTCATCCTCTACAGGTGACATTGATGGTCCAGGTTCTTTTTTTTTTTCTTGCCCTGAAGTCTCATAAATCCAAGCTGTAACTTGAATTGGAACAGTTTTCTATCATTCTGTCATCTCAAAGCTGTTGACGCTGTGTATTAACATGTATTAGAAAAAAAAATCATAGGTAAACTATGACCTCAGTTGGTAGTGCCGGTGGTGAATGTGTATGTGTGTGTGTGTGTGTGTGTGTGTGTGTGTGTGTGTGTGCATGCACTATTCCTTCCAGATGGCGTTCAGCCTTATAATGGAAGGGGAGAGACACTGCATGCATGAGGGCAGCACCCTAAGGTAAACATTTTGATTTGCCAGTCTTTATCTGCCCTTCGCTCACTGCTGACAGGCCGTCTCCTCCTCCACTTGTCAACACCGTCAACTGACAGGCTACAAGACTGCAAAGACCACTGCAGATTATTGTCCTTGAGACAGCCCTGGTTCTGCCATTTTTCTCAGCCATGTCTGCAAACTCAGCCCACAGATTGTCAGAATGAACAGCAGATGAATGGAATAATTATACGAACTTCCTGTGTGGGGTATCAGCTGAATTAAAACTGCCTCTCTTTGGTCTGTCTCTCTCTCTCCGTCTATTTCTCTTTTTTTTCTCCCCTGTGAAAATGCCTCCATCTTTATTCATCCTGCCTGTGTGTGTGTCAAATGTTTGTAAAGGCAGACTGCATGGCTGGCTGCTTGATTTTATACACCTGTGGCAATAGGATTGAATGAAACGCCTGAATACAGTGTTAAGAAGTGTGTCCCAATACTTTTGTCCATATAGTGTATATTCTGACAAGCCTAGATTTCTTATATCCCTTTTAAATCTCCTTTCTTTATATAACTTCGGTTCAGTACATCTTCCATAATAGGCCAATATATCATGAGTTCAAATAAATGATGAAAGCAAAGTGGTAAGTGAAGGCTATAGCACAAACAAAAAAGTGAGCAAACTGAGTGGGTTTATCATCTACCACATCCCTGCCTCTGATGCATTTAATTTTGTAACTGTTTGTGCTGCTCATATCCTATGGCCTGCCTGTGAATAACCGTCAGTGATTCTTAGTTTATTTATATTTATGTGGGAGTGAGTGCTGTCCTCCTGGTCCGGCATTAACATCTTACAAAATAATTCCTATCCTTTGAAGAAGCTCCATGTTGAAATACTAAAAAATTATCTGTCAGATCCTAGCAGCATTTATAGCAAATTGAGTTTGGTTTAAATTAATAATCTCAATGAGCTGTATTCCCATATTAAATATTGAGTGTATAAAAATGTTGAAAACTTGGATAGATTCCCTTTTTTTGATCGTTCCAGCAGTTTTACCAAGCATTACACTAATGGAGTATGTGTAAGTGCACCCCTGGGTGGTCATCAAATTTTCATCTGCAATATGAATCATACAGTGCCAAACGAATACTATAGACGCAGAACATCATAAGACATCCCTAAGACTCCTGAAAGTAATGATTACTACTAACATACAGCATTTGTCATGCAGCAAATGGGTTTTTTTTTGTTTTTTTTTGGCAGTGCACAGTGCCATGAGCTCACATTTTAGCTGGATGGTCTGATTGGGAATAGAATCCCTTAACAATGGCAGTGATGGTGCCATTCTCAACCCACTGAGCCATCCACCACACCACAGAGTGATCACCTTAAAGCAACAGCACGGGCTTTTAAGACGCCTTTCTGAATCATAATGGTCTGTGAGAGTCCTTTGTGTCACAGCCAAAAAGCTCTTACTTATGCTTCTTTGGGTATTTGCAGCACTAAACGTTGCCTTCGCCTTGCCTTTTTTTTATTTTTTGCCACCAGTTCGCGAGTGAACTGGTCAAAAACCAAATTCTCTTTCAACGCTGAATGCCTGTGATAAATGGTATTCAGATGTCTTAATGGCCGGTATATTGTTGCACATGGCTTTTGGAAGGACTGAAACGTCGCACATCATTAAAGCATCACTGTCACTGAAAGAAGACATCAGTACCTCAGTTACTTTGGGAAGGACTGAGGGCTGCTTTGGCTTCTGAGTGTGGGTAATATAGTTGGAATATGCATGGGAAGCTTTTGTCAACACTATATAATACATATAATATATAATAGGACAAAACTTAGTCCTAGCTTAGACTTTCTATTGCTGTAAAGTGTAATTAAGTTCTGTCTGATGGCCTAAGGAACATGTGTAACCATAAACAAAATTAAAATAAAGTCAAAAAGAGACTCAAATGCTACAGTGCCAAAAGGTATAACTGCAGTAATGCCCCCTTTACACCCAACAAAGCTATAATGATCTGCACTTTGCGCCCTCTTCACTCTGAATGATGCATTTCAAAAAGCTAAAGTTACTAAAATGCCACACAAAAGAAGACAAAGAGCACATGCGCCTGCTTGGAAAAGCACCATAACCTCTCATGACCAGAGAGGATGAATCTCTGGAGGACAGAAAAGTGTTAAGTATTACAGCTTTTTAAGATCATGCTAATTAAACTAATAGCAGCAATAGTCATGTTAACTTGAGCAGGAAAACTTAAGCTTAATGAATTATTAATTATTATGAAACATTCATAGTATAAATTAGCCCTTCATTTAGAGAGCTGACTGGATGAATGTGCCATTAATGTGCATATTGGATCACAATCTCTGCACTAATAGGCCTAATCATAAGAGATAATACAGTAATGCTACAGGTAATGGTAAGGTAATAATCCTACATTTACTGCTGTCAGATGTTGACTCTCACACAGTGATAAATGATACTGCTGCATGGACCGTGGTAACATACTATGAGCACTTACAACTCTGTACTACAGACATGTATGTGCAGTAGAGGGTGATGAATGGACCTCATATTAAAACACACACCATCTCAGTACAATATTATCCTTGCCATACAAACTCTAACAGAAAGCTGCTTGTGAATACTTATGACACCAGTGGCTAAATTCATGAGAAGTGACATCTATAACATCTTATGATTGCATTTATAATGCTGCCATGAATATTCTTTGTTCTTATAAGCAGGATCATAACACATGATGAGTTCATTGTAAGTGGCTTTATAATATGCCATAGCTGTGAATGAAAAAGTAAATGGAAAAAGAGCTGCCATGTTTATGCAATTAACATTAACTTAAAAAATAGCTTTTTAATTTAAGGTATAGACACTTCCTAATATGCATTCATTAAAACAGGATGCAGTCATTTAAACTGTTGTTTTTGTTCTCCTACTAAATTAGGGAAATGTTACATATGCGCCTTTCTCTGGAAAGACTGACAGTAATTCTCAAGCATTTGTGCATTTTGTTCCATTTCAGGAGTTTTTTTTTTGTTTTGTTTTTTTTTACTGCACAGAAAAATTGTTTTCATGCTAGTATGACATTATCACACCAACAGGCTTGCCTTAAACAGTGTGTTGCTATATCATGAAGTTTTATGTCACGTCACACCCTTAGCCTTACTTGGAAAATATAATTCAGTGGTGACCGTCACAATAAGACTTGAAAGACAATGAGGCAGAGAGGAAAGTCCCCTCCTCCTCCCTATTTTTCATATATGGTGGCTTCTCTTTTCCATTGTAGGCAAAATGGTGAAGTGACATATTCACTTGTAAAAAGAGGAACATTTTTGGCATTTTTTCAGGTTTCCCAACCTTAGGTATTAATGAAACAGCAGATGTGACAGCAGCCTATCTAAAATCACAATATATCTAATATTGTCATTTTCCTCCATATGATGAAATCTACCTTTCCATTCCAAGATACAGTAAAATGAAAGTTGAGCTTTTGTCCTCATTGCAGAGCGGACTAAAGACCACTGCTTCCTCCATAAAACTTCCAGATAATTGCTCAAGTAGAAGAAACAAGGCCTGTTTACTTTGATTTCCTGCTTGGGTTCAGATTGGAGCCATTGTCAATCTGCTGTCCAGATAACAGTTTAAAAATGGCATTCAAAGAGCAGAAAAACTGGCCTGGTCCAAAGCCAAGGTGCCAGCAGTGACAAATCTATGGCTCAGTGGGTTTTGCTGATGTCTGATAAAAAACAGGAGCAGACAGAAAAGGAGAAGTGACACTCTGGAGGTCAGACTATGCTGTCATTTCAGTCCGTAGCCTACTGGCTGCCTTGTCAACTCCCCCTCCAGACAAACAGAGCTGAAACACACTGGGAAAGCCAATCTTCCCGGGAAATGTAAAAAATGGATGACATTTGTCAGAATATCTTGTATGATTCAACACAATCCAAAACAGGCATCACGGCTTCATTTTCTGTCAATTTGACATGCCTCAAGTGATCCATCACAGCAATTGCTCTGCGAAAGTACGGTATTGATATGCGATATTGCTGATGCTTGGCGATCCTGCCTTGTTTAGAAGAAACACGCTGAGTTGTCAAACAGCTCCTTGGTTGCTGAAATGACCTCTACTCTCTAAATATTCTCAACATCAGCAGGGTTTGATGAAACACAAACAATCTGCCAGAGGGGATAAGGGATGACAGTTTTCCTGAGGATGCTTCTGTCAAGATATTCTCCATTAATGCACATTTAACCTGTGTGCTTTCCATCTCGCATATCTCGGTAACATACACAAACTTTCAGAGGGCAAAGGGCACTTGCTGACCTCTATTTAAGGTGCTTTTATGCAGTTGTGCATGTGTGTGGGCATTTGTGACACGCTGTGGCATTCATGAGGGATGTCATCGTTATGTGCATCATTACTAATGGAAAGGGAGCGAGTGCATATATGACGGCAGCATCCCAAGATAAATATTTTGAGTCCTTATCTGCCCCCACCTCTGAAAGGCCTGTTCCACCTCCACTAAGACCACAAAGACCACCATTAAGTTCCCACAGTGCTATATGCAAAATGTTCAAGATATTAAGATTGTTTATTTAAATTTAGCTGCAAAACATATTTTAATGTGAGTGCACTTACTCGACACACACCACTAACATTACTGCCCGTCAAGGCAGAAGGACTGTACAGCGAGGTCGTAGCAGAACATGGACTACATTCAGACCTAATCTAGCAATGCAGGAAAAATGGCATTCATTTGAATCGGGGTGTGTACCATATGGCGTTCAGCAAAAAACCCGATGTCACACTGTGGCGGCGTCATGTAAACCAGCGATCAGACCAAAGACACCAACAGGAAGAAGAACCTTGTTCACCATGTGGTGTTGTCACATGAGGAGGTACAAAGATGCCACTCGGGTGAGGGGGAAGTGTTTCTCCGCATTTGATAAAAGTAAAGTTAGACTTTGTTGTTGGCTTCCTGACTCATTTTTAAAAAGAAGACAGAAAAAGAGACAGACCGTGAGCGAGCTGGGAGCATGAATGAGAGAGAGTGAATCAGATAAATAAAACGTTATTTTCCGACTGTTTCATGCCACTTTGCCAGATTCTGTCTGAATACAGCTTGGGCCCAAAGTTTATTCCTGTTTGAGTTCTGTTTGCAATTATTGTCCATGGACGTGTGTGTGCATTTATCAGCATGTAAGTTATGTCTATTCCTAATTATCCTTTGGAGCTGTAATTATGCTGTTTCTCATAATTGTCTTCCTACACAGTCTTGCTAATTAGACTAATGTTACATCATGCTAGGTCTGAGTAAATTTTTCAATCCAATTTTTGCAGTTATTGTATGTAACATTGATTTACATAGTTATCTTTCAAGCATGTATAGATGTGCCGCAAGCAGCTATTTTGTAAATACTTGTTTGTTAATAACTTTGTGTTAAATTTGGCTAGTTTGGCTAAGGCAGTTTAACTAACATTAACTAACTAACTAACTAACTAACTTCAGTGAAATTATATGAGGATGTTGTTGCAGCTCCAACTCATCTCCCTCTCTTTATTACACCCCCCCCCTCTTGGTATGGATTTAATAAGTGAAATCAATGAGGGATTATGGCTTTTACCTTGATTAAAATCATCAGTGTATTTTAAGAAAAGCGTATATGAGTGAGTAAGTGCCCCTAATATTTTGTAGACTGCTGTCCTCCCGCAGTGACGAACGGGTTCTGTCATTTTTCTCATATCTGCCAGCCATATCTGGTATTCAGTCGTGAGATTTTCTGGATGAAAGACAGATAAATGTAGCAGTTTTATGGACTTTTTGTGGGAGAATCAACAGAATACAAATGTCTTTATATGGAGAATTAGAGTATTATTCCCTCCTTCTATTTTTCTTTTCTCTCTCTATAAGAATGTACCCTCATCTGTGTGCATCTGTCTGTGCTTGGTTGATTTATGATTGCTACTCCCTGCAACTACAGAGCTCCGCCTCCTTTCCTACTTCTTACTTTCCACCCTCATTCCTCCTGGGAGTTGGTCTTGCTGGCCCCCCCTCTCCTATTAATATCCCACTGGGGAGGCCAAGGCTCGTGGGGAGTTTGGGAGCGGAAACGCCTCCAAGCACTCCTGGAAGACACAGAGCTGGATGAGGGTGAGAAAAAAAGGGGGGTGCTGAGATAAACAGGAGTGAGGAGAGAAATATGTGTGTGAAAGCAGTTTAAAAAGAGTGAGTCCAAAAAGGAAAAAAGTGAAAAAACAAGCATGGAGAAAAAGCGGCGAGTAACCATGAGCAGGAGGGATGGAGAAATAGTGACGGGGCAGCGCTGTGGAGAATGCTGGTCAACAAGTGACGCTGGGGCTGAATGACACTTCCTGTCCCACATAGAAATGCAGTTTACACTCACTGACACCGGCCTCTTAACCCTTTGTGGCTTTGGATTCATCGTTGGAATAAATACTGAGTCAGACTCTCTTCTTTGAAATGATGTAGTATCAGTCAGTGCCATTTTTACTGTAACCATTCCCAGTGTTCATGTTCAAGGCTGCTCTTTTTGTCCTTCACCACCAGTGTGTTGGGACGCTGCCACTGAGATGCCTCCCAGTGCTGCTCAGCACAGCATCATTCAGCACCGTGAGAACTTAAGGGAGAAACTGCCGCATCAGTGTTTTCCCATAAAGGACCTCCTATAGCACAGTGACTTAGCACTTGACAATGTCCGTGGTTATCTGCTCTGTGCTCTTTGTTGTAGCTCATCAAAACGGGCACGAGAGAGGTAAGATGCTGAGGCTGTGACTCTGTGCCTGCACAGAGTTACAAGAAGAGTCACTGCAGGATGAGCAAGAGACTTGGCCAACAGCATTCTCATGAGTTCAGTCTCCTCTGGCACTAAAAATGTGCAAACATAAACATGCCCTCAGACGAAAGATGATTAGGCATGTACAGAAGGGAAGAAGCTCTCCTGACCCGACGCTGATCCAGATCCAACTCTTTCTCTCCGCTGGGAAACAAAGTCCTCTTCTCATTTCTCACATGGCCCGGCCACCCCTGCTGCTAACACTGGACAGAAAGATGCTGAGAAAACCATGCGGGGACATGAGCAGGGGACCAGTATGGGAAAGATTATTCATCCAAGCTGGGTCTGCTCTGAGCAGACATCCCCCAATGGCAACGAGCTAAGATGTTTGGACGCTTGTAAACCTGAGGTTTTACAGAGGGTTTGGGATGGCATAGCTGACCCTTGCCCCCTAGTTTTATTGGATATGGGTTTGGGCTTGAAAAGACAAGCAAAGCCATTTAAGCTAATCTCAAAAGAGGGTCAGGAGTTTGACGAGTGCAGGATTGAGGTTTGTGTCCTTTTACCTTCTGGTAAAACCCCTGCAGCTTTTATCAGCGTGTTTTTTCCTGTTGATGCGTCTTAAATACACAGACTGACTCAGCCACAATACTGTGAATCGACCCAAGGCCACAAGTCCTCAGGGCTAAGCACAGCAAGAGTCAAGGTTCATGAGAAAATTTGTCTGTGAGCGTGTTTGCGGGCACGCATGCATCCATACCATTGTAGCACATATGCATTGCCACAATAGGCAATAGACAGCGCTACAGCATGTCTTTCAAATGAACACGCCTCTTGTGTCTTCCATCCAGTTCGCATCAGTCAGACCGGACCACGTGTGATAGCTTATGTTCAGCAGCCTCTCGTTGAGTGATTGTGAAGGACGGAGGGGGATGCTTATTTATTGCAACGCCTTACAAGTCAGTGGCTTAGAAAGACGGCTACTGAAAATACCAGCCAAGAGGATAAATCTGTGGGATGCTTTTGATGAAAGCGCTATGGAAGACAGTTTACTGCGACACTTTGTCAAAGGTTAAATCAAGATTCACTTAGAAAGGCACTTTAAGAGAGAGTGATGTTTTTGTTTTATTTTTTGAGTAAATATTAGGATATGGCATTCCATAATGATTTAACATGTTTATTAAATATTGCCACTGTTTAATCGCCATGTCAATTCGCACATCATGTTTTTTACGAAATCACAGAAAGAATTTCTACTTGGAACTTTTTACCCCGTTCCAGCCGTCTGAGGAATTTTCCACACATTTCATCTTGTTCAGGCCGTCCTGTCTGAACGCTCATGAAAGGCACATCATCCATCGTTGTGTCTCCTGTTTATTTTATTCATATGGGGAACTAAAACAAAGGCAGGAAGGAAATACACTGTCTGAGTGGCTGGACACAATGGGAAGCTGGAGAATGCATGCACAAATTGGAAACGACCTTACCTGTGAGGGCAAATGTGACATTCCAGCGTTCAGATATGTTTGGTATCGCTGTTGGGTTGTGCTGGCTGAAATAGTTCAGTTCCCTAACGAGTGATTAATGGTAGATGCAACATGTCAAATATTGATCATAAATCATTTTCTATATGGTCATATTCCTGTTGTTTACATTTAAATGTAGTGAGCCACCATAATTAAATATGTCTGTGTATTGATACAAGACTTGAAATAGTGCTAAAATGTTTCAAAAAATGATTAAAAACTTGTGTTTCGGCCAAGAATAAAGTGCACTTTGATAGTTGTGCACTACTCCTCTCTAATAATAAACCATCTGTGACTGTGTGGGACTTTTCTCACTCTCTCTCTCTTTCCTGTTGAGCGTTTTCTTGCACAATCCGTCAGCTACCAGGCCCAGAAGGGATGACCAATCAGTGCAATTACTCCCTGGTTACACAATCGCCTGCACCTCTCTGTTGCATTGTGCTGCATTGTGGAGGGGGTGAAAACACGGAGACATTTCTTTTTAATCTCACGGTGGTCTCCTTGGAAACGCTGTCGCTACAACTGTGCAGCTCACTCGGTCCCGGGTCTGGCAGGGTGGCCTCCGAGTTTCTCACAGACGCCTGTGGCATTTCAATTAGCCTGAGAAAAATAATTCCACTTAAGACACACTGGCAACTATTTCGATAGCTTCCTGTGTCAAAGGCAGGAAACCAACCCCGACTTTTTTCTTTTTTTTCCAGCATGATGATCTAACCCAGTGTGCTTTCTTGAAAAAACGGTGCATTGTATAATTTAAATTATGCATCCTAAACAGCCTGACTGTCAAGTGTGACATTCAGGTTTGCCAGACTATCTCTTTACAGGGGATATTAAAAAGTCATTAGAAAACAGAGTTGGACAAATTGCTGGCTGCAGCCTCAAAAACAATTTAATTTGTTTTACAAGCACAAAATCCCTCCAGATATAAACATCTTGCATTAACAATTTCTTACATCTGTCCAAAGCATACTTTGTGATGTTTGTTTTTTTCACCTCCCTTCTCAAAATAAGCATCGCTGCCAATAGGAACAAATAGGAAGTGCTTGTGAATGAGGGATGATAACTTAAAGGCTTATATTGTGTCATTGTTTGTTCTGGCCATATTCTGACGAATTTCAGAGCTGCGGTGTTTGCAGTGTGGCCTACAGCGAGGCTGTGAATATAAACAACCGGGCTTACCGTGGCATGATGTGAATTTCCCAGAACATTTTTGTCTGGAGGATTTTTTTATTATTTTTTTTTTTTAAAGCAAGTCTGGAGAAAAGATTTTTTTTAGACATACTTATTTCATTTTACAGATTTTTTTTAATTATATTTTGACAAACTTGATGCAAAGAAGATTGAGTGAGAATGTGAGAGATGATGATGTTGACATTTTAAGGCCATTCATCTTTTCCAGAGACTACAAGCCATGCAAAGCCATGCAGGGAAATGTGCTGTTCAGTTTGTTCACCAAAATATGGAATCAACAAGATACTGTACTTGCAGTCTACAATTGCTATGCCACTAAATCCATAAAAATATTTCATACCTAAAATCAGTAAACTGACACGCATATTATTATGCAGATAAGTATGTGTTGTTATATTATATATCGAGAAAACACATCATGACAAAAAAGGTTATATGCTTATTCCAAAAGGTTATAACAGGGTTATTACCTGTTCATGTTGAGCAGTTAACTCTTCCAAAAATTAAAGTTTGAATCTTAAGAATCGAATGATGACAATATCATTATTAGTCATCAGATTAAGTGACAAATATCTTGAGTAGTTCATCATCATCAATTAGTTTGTTTTGTAATTACTTTATTTTGAAGGAATGCTATTTCCAGTGCATAATTTCTACATCATCCCCTTATGTTAATACATGTATACTCAGACAGACATACAGACGTTATGATACTGACAGATAAATTATTTGCATATATTGTATAATGTATAATAATTTGATCACAGACAAACAAAGTTGGAATTCTTCTTAAATTGTTTGTGAATGCCCATTTGTTTCAATGGATTGTGCCCATGATTTCATTGGCTTGCAGCCAGTGCTGTGGGAGGGCTGGGTCTTTTTTCATTACAGTAAAAGTGGACCGTCTCATTGCAGATCCACAAAAGATTATTATTTAAGACCTTTGGAGTAATATCAAAACACTGTTTACTGATGGGTGGTTGAACCGGTTGAGCAAGATGATGACCATGGTGATCTTTTCTTTTCTCCTCTCTCTGTGTTTTTGTCCCATAGTCTGATCACAAACGTGTCAGTCAGGCAAACAAAATCAACAGATGCACACACAATGTCTTGTATTGCTCGATATTTTTTATTGCTCATCAGCTGAACATGAGCAAGGGATGCATGATGAATAGTCCAGCAGGCATATATCCATTGTTTAGCTTTTAAAATATGAGCATGAAAGTCTGGAAGTGGCTGTTTATTGCCTCAAATTAGACCTTTTGTCATTTAAGGTGGACTGTAAGAGCCTGTGGATACCCACCCACATGTGTTTGCTTGTTAAACATCTGTTTAATCACATTTTTACAGCTGCTAATGTGACAGTCCAGCAGTGACAGGATCATGCTGCGAATATTATATGTGTGGAAGAAGCCCCTCGTCACTGCAGTGCCTCAGGCGCAGAGTCCCTTGTCTATATTGGACGTATAAAAATGTAGCACCAGGCTCATAAATCACACTCCAGAAGTGACACATACTGTGTTTTGCAGTCACACAGCTTATGTGCTGTTAGTGAGAGGAAGCAGCGTGTTAAAAGATATTAAATGATTGTATTCCCAAAGGTCAGAGGAGCCCCTAGGTGGCAGAGACATCACAGGATATGATCAAATAGCCTCAGTGCCATAATCAGCCTGAGTAATATTTATGTGAAAAATAAACACATTCAAGCACATCAGAGTGTCGGCGTTTTCTGGTATTGATGGAGATGATTGATAAAAATAGAAAAATGTCTCAGATTAGCTGCTGATGTGTATATTCAACCAAACGTGCGGCTGCTTATCAAAATGATCATCGCAGCTGTCAGTCACTCAGCTGCTATCATAATGAGCAGTGACTGTTGTTTGGTAAACAAAATGCACATGGGAGTGAACTAACTGGCCCTGTTGTGTAACAAGCGAGCTTATTGAGGAAAAACACTCCAGCACTTTGAATGCTGGAGTGTTTTTTGAAAGGGAGCTCACATAAACTGTATACTGGGAAATGACACAAATGTAAAAATGGCAGGCATATTTTTCTGAACATTCATTCTTAGCACAGATACACATACTCAGACGGTGGAAGGAGGTTTATGCTGCAAATCTGAAGGCAATACACAACGGAGCTGAATATGACAGACGATTTGGTAAGGGGCCCGGGCCCTGGGAACAGCTCTCCTTCCTGAACAGTGTGAGTTGGGCCGAGGGGAAAAAAAAAAAAAGTGAAGTAGGAGAAAACAACACAAATGCTTGTCTGCACTATTTCCTGTAATGACAGTAATTAAAACAGAGAGAAGATAGCAGCTCTGCTCCCAAATGGCATCCTGGCACATTTTTATGTCCATTGTACGTGAGTTTGTGTGTGTGTTTGTGTGTGTTTGAGGAGGAGTAAACTAATGCAAAGGCTGATGACAACCAGACTGGAGACACATAATAAGAATATTAGCATTGAGATGTTAATGGTTTGTGATGCAGTGTGAAGACTGTCAGACTGATGGATAGCAACCGAGGATTTTCAGATAGAACATTGTTTTGCTGTTAATATTTCACACACACACACACACACACACACACACACACAAAAGAAGTTTTAGAAATTGCAAATCTCATAAATGACAGCAGCTCATTGCTCACTAATGATGTTTTCTGACTTTTATGTGTTTCCTCCTAATTTGCTAACCCCAGAATAAAATGTTACGATTTTATGTTTCTGCAAAGCAACAAATACATTGAAAGGTCAACATTTGTGAACCAAGAGTCTTAAACATTTAGACTACATAGCCAATGTGGTGGAGCCTGCGTCAGAGTCATGTGACTTTCCAGCAAACATTAACTTCTTAGCTACTGTAGCCACTGTCATTTGCTTCGTTAGCCATTAAAACTACTTGGTTAAGGTTAGAAAAGGATCATGGTTACGGTTAGGAAAAGGTCATGGTTAATTTAACATCATGAAAGCGTTTTTCATTCATTTTATACTACATCATGAAAGTTGAAAATGTTACATTTCAGCATATCCTTGGTTTGCTGAAACATAAAGTGCAAACATTTTTTTTCCTGGCGACTGAGCTGATACTGAGCACTTAACCTCTTTAGCAAGTCAACATTCATGTAAAACTTGTCTTGGTCTTTCCAACCTCGTGTTCACTCAGGCAACATAAAGAGATATTTGGATTATTGGAGTCAATTTGTGTGCTATATTGACTTCAGAATAAAAGGAGAAACATGTAATGCTGTTCACTGACTTGGTACTGACAAGATGCTCTTTGCAGGGCTGCTTTGGTTATGGGAGATGTGAATACAGCTGATTAAATACTGGTTACTCCCAGATGAAAGCTCTCGATTCTTGGCGTCCTACTTCAGTTTAAGAGTGCACATTTGTTTTTGAAATTATGACAACAGCCCCTCAAGCTCCTTGAGAAAGGGAAGTCTCACAGTGCAATAAATAATTTGTTGGCTTGTAATGATGCTAAACAGCTATCAGACACATGATAGCTCTCGTTAAAACTTTAATGGAATCCTTGATGTCATTCTCCATCACTTTTGACAGTTATCTGACGGCAGGGTGGAGCTGCGCTTCTGGTGATAGCTGTGATCTCAATCTTTGCTCCGACTTGTTTGTGTTGCTGCCCTTCATCACTGACAATTGAAGTGAATGAATGGAAGATTTCACCGCTGGATACTCTGTCACTCTTAAATATCATCATCCGCCTGTGATCTTAATTGCACTCTACAGATTGTTTTGTGATGAAGTGTGGTAAGTTGCTTTTGTGGCATATCTCCACTTTTCCTTAACTTGCCTTGTCTACTTCTATTGCAGTTTGTGATTTCTTACATTTCCAAGACTGCCTTTTGACAATTCCCAGAAAATTGGGCATGAATTTGTTGTTTCTAGTAGATGTTGCAATCAGATTAGGACAAAAACAACAGTGTTAGCACAGTAAGAGTAGGAGAGTGAGTTCTCCAGCTGGGAAAAAAGTGACTCATGATATTCATGACATTCTGGTCTGTTGAGATTATTCTTGATGCAGAATTTCGTATCTCCTCCTATTCAACAATGGATTTCTCCCTGAATAATTGGTGCAAAACAATGAATCTACAGAGCTGATCTTTGCCTGTGATGGCCTGACACCAAAACCTGACATTTGCCACTGGTGTTTGAGATAGTTGAAAATCCGGCTATCAAACATCATTGTTGCTGCTCTGAAAACCTTGACCTCAAGTCTTGACTTCTCGTCACGTGACCTACATTTATCAACAGGAATAAGACAGATTCAGAACGGAACAACAAAATGGGCTCAGAAATGCAAGGTACATTGTTTTATAACAGTGGTTTAAGGTCCATTTATCTCTCTCGCCAGTATAGTTTTGTTTTTTTTTTTTGCAAGAAACTCACATGCTGTATTATTGATGGTCTAAATCTCTGACAGGTTTCAAAGGCTGCAAGCCAAGTTAAACTTAGCCTCTGGTGTCCTTGGATGACCTGCCGCTCGTAGTCATCCAAGAAAACAAGGAAACTTGCATCTTCCTATATTGAGAGCTGCCCTCATCTTCACTGAAGAGCATGATATTTCATAATGTTTTGTGCATATAACCATTTCCTGCATTAATCCTGTGATAGCTTTTGTTTGGATTTCATGTCCACTCACATGTGACTTACCAAATTGCACCCACAAAGCATTTTATTCACTCAAAGCCAAACTTTGTTTTTTTTACTTAAAGGGAAATTTGATTTGCAACCATGTTTAAACACATATATGGAAAAAAATGTTGTACTTGGCATGCGAAAAAAGAACATAGTAATCAGCGTATAAGGCTGTTAAGGGAGTCTCAAGTTTAACTACACTTACAAAGAATGTACACAGCTTTAAAAGGTCGGGCTATAAAAATGCATCCATGGTCTTCATTTTTAGCCCTGTGAGGCTTTCTCTTGTGGGTGCATGTCAAACTCCACCTGCGGGCTGTGAGCATGTCAGTCAGTGGAGGCATTAGAGGTCAATTTTTCACCCTCCTGGACACTTTACACTCACATTGATGGTCAAATCTGCATCTGTTGCATAGACTCAAGCTGACGAACCAGTGGCTGCTGTAATGAGATTCTTATGCAGAGTCTACATAACATGTAATGCTGCTGCTGTCAGTGAAAGCACAATTTCTATGTCAAAATTTGCATTTTACAATGATTTCCTATGGTACAGAATATTACAGATTAAAGCCTAATCTGCTCCCTGTACTCATACCATCTTGGTTCGATAGTTTCCTTTGAAATGGTTTTTAATATGAAATGAAAACGCTAATCTTATCACGTGAAGCTTCATGCAACCTTACTGAACATTATTAATGACTGATTTACATATGATGTTTCATATTTGTACTTCATATTTTCTGACTGAATAAGCCACACAAAACATTTTTTTAACTCATGTAAAACCATTTGTTCTTCACAAAATGTGCCATGATAGACTCCAGCCCCCCTGCCAGCCTGCCTAGGAATAAGCAGCAATGGAAAACGGATGGATGGAAAATGCACCATGAAAGTGTTATCTCTTTAGATAATAATTGCTGTGGATTAAAGCTGCCATACAACATCATAGCAACAAATTGATTGAGACAGCTGTGGAAAAAATTCTGTTCACTGATTGCCAAAATCTAGAGGCGCATTCCTGTTTAATATATTTGGAGGACATGTTCTAAATTTAGACCTCTCTTGGGGTGAGCACATGTTACATATGCACGTAGGACCCTTTAAAAATGATCGTTTCCTCCATTTTTTAGGCAACATGACAACAACAGCACCAGAACATGTTGTATCAGGAAGAGCCTGCATTTGCTGCTGATTATGTGATTGTAGTAGATTGTCCTCAGAATAACTGACAGACAAAAAATAGTTTCAACTGGATGAATAAATGAGTAGCATTTTGTTGTGTGTGTGTGT
>OMLB01055715.1:0-22897 GCA_900302555.1 Myripristis jacobus
TATACAATAATCTAACCTAAGAAAATGAGATGTGAAAAATGTGAGATATACCAATGGTAATAATAAATATGAAATGTGAGATATACAGATGGTAATAAATATGAAATATACAGATGGTATGGCACAGAGTTTGCATGAAACCATGAAACCAAGAAACCAAGTGGCAGAACCCGACGCCCAGTACTGGGATTCAGGAACTGTCAGACTTGATTCGGCCCCCTGGAATAACCACATCTAAGAACTAACCTAAGAAACTAACCAAAGAAAACGAGATGTGAAAATGTGAGATATACCAGTGGTAATAATAAATATGAAATATGAGTCAAGGAGTTCATCAAAATATTTTTAAAAAGGCACTGAACATGGATAACATAACTCAAACATGATTAATGTAGCCTCTGTAGCAGTCTAACTTAAAGTTAGTGCACTGCTGCTGCATAGTTTCTCCACTCACAGGAATTATTAGAAAACTACTGAATCAAGAATGGAGGACAGATGCAGGGTAGAAGAGTCTTACTGTGACCATTTATCTATCAACTTAGTTGCCTCCAATCAAGTTCAGGCATTTGCTGCTAACCTCCGTCCGGTCTTGTGTTGGGAAGACCGTGCAGAACAACACAGAGGAGGAAAGATGGAGAGGAAGACATCCTTAACCCTTCCCTCAGCAGACTGCCCAGCATCCACACATAGCTGGAAGAAGAAGAGGGCATAGAAGAGTATTTCTTCAGGCATGTCACTTATCTCATGTACTGATGTGTATGTCTAATAATAAAACTGGATGACAAAGTGTTTGTGACTTGCAAAAAAAAAAATGGAATATTGGAAAGGGTTAGGGTTAAGGACTGCTTCTTGTTTATTTGTTTGTTTATTTGTATTGTATTTAAAATGTTATAGTAGCTTTATTATGGTAATTATGGTCTTATAAAAAGGATAAATAATTAGTTTGAAGTTTGAAATTACAATCTGAGGTCAAGAGCCACAATAAATTCCTTGGCCTACAGGGGAGATAACAGTCTCAGAGCTGAACTAGAGTTAACCTTTGACTGGTCAGTCAAGTACACCCTCACCGTTTTTGAGAGGGGGTCATCAGAGCAGACACTTGGTCATTGTAGAACCTCCTCATGGCAAAGTGTTCGAGAGAAAGGTCTGCACTGAGAAAGATGCGGATATTCAGGTGAAAAAGGTATGCTTCAGTGCTCATAACAATGCTACTTCGCACCCAACAATCAGTTGGGTCATATTTACATACACACATACACACACACACACACTCACACACACAAGTGCATGCCTGCACACACACAGACAAATAAGATAAAGGCTCCAAAGGACAGAAACAGTGTTATCAAAAGGTGACAATCAGCAATTTCACAATAGCAAGTCAGCTGTTAGAGTGCAAGCAGCACGCACACACACATATATACACATCCACAGTTTGCAAAACTAACTTGATCTTCCCCTTTCCTGCATTTTCAAATGATAGTGACTTGTTTCTAACTGTGACCTTTCCTATGAACTTTTCTCAACAACAGTGAAAGTCCGAGTACTTGAGCCAAAGACGGACGTGTCGTGCTCTCCATTGCCAACATTACAAGCCATAAGAAAGAAGATGTGTAAGGTTTTATGTTTTCTTTGCAAAAAGCTGCAACCAAACTTTCTGTAAGGACTGACATTAACATGGTATTGTGTCGTTTACAGGCCCAATCTCAGTCTGTTAAATTGTAGGTTAATAAATTCACAGGTATCCAACAGCAACGGGATCCCTGCCCCAAAATCAAATAGCTGCTCAGTTCAAAGTCCCTTTAATCAACTGTCCTGCCCTTTGCCTTGTGGAGATGTACTCAGCCTCTGTTCAGTCCATCTATTGTTCAATCACTCCTCTTTGCTTTTGATCTTCAAACACTTGCTTTCAGTCTAACATCATTGTCAGTTCATACCATGGCACAGTTACAATTCCCTTTCTTTCCAGTGTGGGTATTTAAGTAATCCTTACTTCAGAATCCAACAAAAGAAAAGGAAAGAAACAATTGAAAGTAACCAGTAAATTAGGGGAATATGGGCATTATGGATATTGTGGGGGAAAATTCACGTAAAAACTTTCAAGGCCTTTACATGTTGACTATTCCCTTTATATTTGAACAAATTATTCAATATCACATCGATGTTACCTGGCTGGTATGTTGCTGAAATGGATATAGGAAGCCACCAGTACTCCTAGCCGGCCTTTACCTCCCTGTTGAGGACAGGTACAGTGGGGACAGATCAATATGCTGTAGTTTTCTATACAGATCAGTCTAAACTGAATGCATTTAGGACTGACGTATGGAAATGTCAAAGGCAGCACATGAGAAAGGAATCAGAGAGAATGAGGATTACCCTGCAATGTAAGACCAGCACATGCTTTGAATGTGCTTGGAGCCAGTTTTCCATAATTGTGCACACACTGTAAATCTGGTTCAGACTGGGAGCCAGGCAATCCACCCAACCTGTGTCCACAATCTGAGAGACAAATCACTTGTCATTCATTATTACACTGAAAAGCTTATCCTAAACAATAAGTCACATGAATTACTGTCATTACCTTGTGGTTCATTTTAGTGAGACTGTCGTTCTTCTCTGAGAGGTTGATGAGCTGAGAAAGAAAGGGCAAATTCCAGTAATGCTCTCTTATGACAAAAGATGGAGGAAAGAAGGTGAAATGAGTAAAAATAAAAATGCTCTCGTCTTCGCTCCAAAGCTCTTATTCTGTCTCTTCTCTAGCATTTTACACTTGTGTGCAGACGGTGCGTTTTGGTCCTTTTCTAATCTTTTTATTCAGCATCTGTTTTCCATTTAACTCCATTTTTATCGTTTTAACTCCTTATATTTTTATTTGTCTTTATGTATATGCTTTGTGACTTTGTTTTTAATGCCTGGCTACAAACCAGTTTCCTCTGGGATAATGAAATTGAAAATTGCATGATCACTCCATTGTCACAGGAATATTGTAAGACTGACTGCTGCACTCCTTTCTCTTGGTTGCTTGTAATTTCAGTAATCTACAAATACAAGTTTGTTCTGTTGTTGCCCTCATTGCAGGTCCCTCTGGAGAAGAGTATAAGATGAATGCCCAAAATGTAACTGGAAAATTTAAAAAATGCAAGCTGGGAGGGAGTGGTACATAGCATTTTTCTGCAGGCCTGCAACTGATCTCACCAAGTAGTTGTGTCCATGCTTGGACTGGAGCATGAGGATGACTGCCCGCAGCTCCTGGAGGTAGCTCTCCTCTAGGTGTACTAGAGGGTAGAATATGGTTATCATACGCTCTGTAATATAGGTTAGGTCGATTCTGGCCAGTTTCTCCATAACTGATGTCGGTCACTCGCGTGAATGCCTAGACAGAAATATGAAGTGAGAACACTGTGAGAGAGAAAGTCATGGAAAAATGTAGGCAGAGGTGACACCATATGAGGAAGTGAGCATTTTCACTACAAGTCAGCAGATGTTTACAGAGCATTAATCTGAGCATGTGTCATATCAACGGGAACTTTATATACCAACTGAGGCACATCATTTTGGCCGACACAGCGATATTTAAGCTCAAATGTGGTCAGCCTCATTAATCCTAAAATCTCTTTTACGGGATGTGATACTAAATCATGGTGGGGTTAAGGCCAAAAAAAGGGGAACTGAACTGAAAGCTTAGTCATCAGAGCCCCTCATCAAACTTGTGACCAGAAAGATGATGATGAATCTCGGAAGAATGATGATGCCCAAACACCTGACCTCACCACCATTACTCATCACCAGAACTCAGTAACTGAAACACTCATTTTCAAAAGGATTGTGAACTCATCTGCAACTGGTTGTTATATCACAATCAAAGTGCCTTTTTCTAGTGGAAATTTCAATGTGAACTAGACTGAACTTTTCTCTTTTAAAGCTCATACTCTCAGCATCTAATCTGAAAAGATCCAGACAAAAATCTACCCACATCCTTCTGTATAGCTTTGGACCGGACGCCTGTTTCTCTGTTTTTATTCTCACATGGACCAAGATTATTGCGCACATGTTTAGACCATGTTTGTGGGAGTGAGACAACAGAATGGGAAACTAGCAGTGCACAAAGATACAGGTGGCTAACCTCTGCTTCACCCAAACCATGTGATCAGAGCAGAGTAAACAGTGTCACAGCTGATTTCACCAGGATACACCATAAAGTCACAAAGGCAGTCATGCAGGAATATTGCACCTTATCGCAGCAGCCTACAATATTAAAGACCTGCATTAGATGCATCCTATCAAAGCTTTCCTTTTAAACCATTACCATGAACCAAAATGTGTAGATGCAGTTGTATTTTTGGAAGAAGCATCAACATTGCATGATTTTTGTCATAGGGAGACCTGCCACATAGGCGGCCCCTTTGGGTCCAGAATTAAGGAAACAAGGTGGTTTGGGGTTCTTGGCTGTCCATGTTTGATGGTGAAAGCACGCATGCACATACACACAGACATACACACTTACAGAACAAGAGACACACATGCAGAAGACCAAAAAAATCAGTGACTTGACAGGGTGTCAGAGGGCTGTTCTTATATTAGTATGCAATGCAGCATGTGGCTGTTGTTCACATGCTCAGAGCTGAGGAAGACATCACTATAGCGTGATCATAAATTCAGCCAAAGCAATTGAACCCAATGATATAAGAGACTATATCAAAAGTGTGTGAAATGTTCTGTTCTCTTCGAAACCTAACAAGCTGACAGGGTGAGGCACACACAAAGCAGCACAGCCTTAATGAGTATGACTAGTCTCCAATTATGTATTCTTGGCCTGTTTTTTCAATATTTTTAGACTGCTGAAATCTAAATTTGTCAATGCTCCGCCTGAAGAGCTAAAACAAACGGAAGTGTGCGACTTAACCACACACACACACCCACACACACACACACACACTCTCATTATCTAGAGGGTATGCTGCCTGGTGTACGGTGAAGTCCTTGGACCAAACTAGCCACATCTAATTATGGTCTCTACCTCATATTTAACAGGAATGTATTTCAAAACGGGTTAGCCGTCCTTGTCCTTTTCTGTTCGCTCTCTTCTTTCATAAAACCGGTGGTACAACTTTACGGTGAGAAACATCAACAACCAAGCATCTTAAATGCAGTAGGAATGGGCCCATGGTTTGTTTCTATTCACATATCGTCTGAAATCACTGGCAAGCACATGTCCTACACCAGAATGACGCAGGAGAATTTCTGACACTGAATGCATCATGTCAGTGTGAGAGCTCTTGCTCCTCTTGTCATACCTCATCATCCTATTCATCTGGCCCTATTATTTTCTTTCCCTGACTGCTCTACTGTTTTGCATGGCATAAAGTCAATGGGCCAATCTTCCCTCAGTGTATTTGAACCCCAGGGAGAATCTTATGCCAAGGAACATAGTCTTATTTTTTTAAACAACTGAAAAAATACCTATCTAAAAAATATAAATAAAAAAGTACCTTCATTCTTTTAGTATCAAATTAATGTCACTTAATAGAAGACAATTTTTAAGACAACTTTTGAGGCAGATTTATTTGCATGGGAAGTAAGTATAATCATCACATCCCATTGCTAGTTTTTTTTTTTTTCATTTGTCCTAAGAAAGTAGGGTATTAAGACTTAATACAAGATAAAATTACTTGTTTAGATGAACTGAACCCCAGTGGAAGAGCTCTCCCTGGGGTTCAGTGTCTTAGTGTGTCAGTAGGCTAATCTCCCTTCAGTGTATTTGAATCCCAGGGAGTATTCCACTCTTAATCCTCCCAGATTTATCACCCATCACATGTTCCTTACTGCACTAAAACCCTGTCTTAGCCTAAAAATTGGACCAATACCACTGACCATCAACAGTTTATAGGGAGGACGAATTTCCTGTCCAGTTTATTTTACATCCATACAAACTGAATTGCACATGCAGAGAAAGTCGGCACCTTCTGCTGATAACTATAAATCTTTCTACCAGGAAGAGATTAACATTACTTCCACTTGGGTAAGTAAGCTCTATAAAGAGTGAACTTTCAAACATGCTAATAGACAACAGAAGAGGCTTACCAAGGCTAGAGATGCAATGGCCCAGAGGGGATAATCACAGCAGTATGAAGCCTTTTGAGTGAATGCCTGTCTTTGAATGGTACAGAAATAAGGTGGAACTTGACAGAGTGAGAGTGAGCGAGAGAGAGGGAGAGAGAGGGAGTTGTGAGGGAGCATGATGAACTATGTTGGTAGTGTGGCTTGCACTTTGCCCTCCTTTGGACTGCAATCTGACAGCAATCCACCCTTCTGTGTATGAGAGTACATGAATGAAAACAAGCAGGCTAAAGCGTGTGGTCAGTGAACAGAGAGTCACACAAAACTTACTTTGAAACAAATATCCCATTAATATATTCAATCTCTAGTTTTCTTTTTCCGTGTTCCAAGATTTTTACCTTGAGGCAGCCTATGAAAATAGTCTGTACATATTCGTAAATGTTTTCATTTAAAGGACCACCAAACAGATGTGTAGTACAGCACAGACGCTCCTTTGATACATTTTTGTATGAAGGAGCACTATCTGACTGCATCATTTGGTACTGTAGGTAGGAAGAAGTTTCAGTGCAACCTATAAACGAAACAGTAATCCTTATAGTAATCCAGCGTTGCTTATGCATTTTGTTTTGATGCCTTTTACACTTTATGTAAAGCACAACGAAAATGCCTTGTTGTGGAAATGTGCTATAGATCAACTTGCCTTGCCTTTCACATTCTCTCATTGTGCTGATTTCCACCTCTACACATGCAGGGGATTGCCTTGAACCCTTCAAAGATCCCCTGACACTCCCCCAGTTCCACATAGCAATCCACTGATTTAGAAGTCGCCTCTGTAATAAGGCCATTGCTCCACTGGGTGGCGCCAGGAGACGAATTACTGTGCCCACATGTGCTAACTCGATGATGACATTCAAACAAAATGTTCGGACTGTTTTCCCTGTTTAGATCTCTTAGTCATGAAGCCGGGGCAGGACACGTCACTGGCATACAACTTTTTAAAAAGTGATGCCTAAGCATGCTGATGCATATAGGTGGGTAACCTCACTGTAGCTCACGTTGCCTTCACAGCTCCGTTGTAAATGCCACCTGCAGTGCATGCCTTTGCTCTAGCAACAGACAAACAAAAGTAGTTTTTGGTTGCTGAATGTTTTATTTTAAAAATCAAGAGGCAATCAGCCACTGTATGCAGCAGTGATCCTAAAGCAGATAAGAAAATGTGGACCCGCATCATGCATGTAATATGTTTTTAATTAATAGCTAAACGTGCTGCATATTGCCAAGTAAAAATTCGCCAATGAGTAATAAAGAAACATTCAAAAATACAAATTACTGACACACACTGTCAAATAACAACAATAAAACAGATGCTACACTGACTGATATATAGCTTCCTTGTTTTCCATCTGTAAACATTGTATATGCCTCTGAGCCATATATACTGCGTTGTCCTCTTTGTTTGGTTATTTACTGTACCTCTTGACGTTTTCAATTACATACATTACTGTACAGTGTTCTTGGGGACCATATGAATCTACCTCTGAGTCGTTTTTATGCACCATGTGGATAATTACGGTACTTGAGGCAGCACTTGAAGGCAGCATAATTCATATCCAATGAGACCACGCCCTGTCCACCGTGTACTGCTGCCCGTCACTCACATCATCTGTACAGTAGCAGTCGCGCCTTCTCGCTTTAGCTTCCATGGCTACCAACTAGAGAACCAGCTTGCCGTCTCGACCTGCTCGTTAGCTCTCGTAAGGTGGCTAGCGGGCATAATAAATGGGATGATGTAGCTATCTAACTCTGATCGATCAACGTGAGTACCGTAGCATGCTAGGCTAACATGAAGCCATATCCATTTGACTTGGCTAGTAACTAGATCGAGCTAACGTTTGTAAGCTAGCGCAAGCTAGCATTCACCTGCAGGGTGTTGTTGCTAACTAACTGACACCGTCGTTGCTAGCCTGCCCCGATGGAAAGTGCGCGGAGTACGACTATGAAGGAAAGCTACTCGGATGGTCTTTCAGCTTCATCCACGCCACAAGGAATACTTGATTCCAACAATGATAGTAACTCCGTGAAGCCCAGTGGTTTGCCGTTACTGTCTGCTGGAAAGAGACCTTCGGGTGGGGAGGATGATGGTGGGGGTGGAGAATCAAAACTCTTTGGGAAGGGACTTGCAACCACATCCCTACTCCAAATTGCGATAAGGAACGGGATCTATCAAAGTCAAGTTGCCAGCGCTATTGGTGGTGCGGCCAAAAATGTCAACATGCCCACCGTTAAAACCGCCAACATTTACAGTCTCACATCGGTCAACAATACTACAAGTGTCAACTCTTTACTGAACAGGAGACGGCGGAGGCACAAGAGAAATCTCTCCCTGGGGGCTCCACCGACCACTTGCACGTCCGCCGCGTCCTCGTCGGAGACAGCGAACCCCAGCCCCTCAGCCTCTCCGCTGAGCACTCTCAGTCTGGATAGGAAGACGTTTCTTAGGCAGAAGCAGTCTAAACAGCTCCAGGTCTCTGACAAGACATGGGTGAGATCGGATCTCTGCCGGGGCTGTATTCATGTCCACGACTGGCTCACGCCCTCCTATCCGAGGCCGGTGCTTTGTACACTCGATACCACTGCTGGAGAAGTGGCGCGTCAGCTGGAAGTGGGTAAAGCTGGAGCAATTTTGAGAATTAATGGTAAAACAAGTGCTTTAATGGACCTTAATGCCAACTGTAATGATAGTCATGCACAAAGTCATGACAAACAAAGTCTTCAGGAGAATGTGGATGTCACTAAGACGGTCTCACCTGGCTCTCTTTTATCCTCCAAAGCAGAAGGGAATGAGGCTCTGCAGTATAGCAGCAACACATCACAGTGTTACCCAGACACCAAATTCCCTTGCGGTTTATTTTCAGATGATAAGATGACAGGCACCATTTCATCAGAGGTCTGTCTGACTGACAGCCTGGGAATGGATCTGGGCCTTGGTCTGGCAGACTGTTACGGACTCTACTCAGGTTCAGACATGGAGAGCAGCACCTGTGAGGACTTCAGTCCTGGTGGGCCCAGAAGTAGCGAACACCAGGACTCACTGAGTGATGGGCAGGGCTTGGGTACAGACAACTCAGTGCAGAGTCCCAACTGTGACAGTGCCACAGAGGGACCCGATCCTTTTGAGAGCTCCTCAGACGAGGTGGAGCTCACATCGTCCCCAACACATCCGGCCAGCGTCTCAGCTGTAGACAAGCAAGGGGAAATGCTCACCACAGATCCCTGCAGTGACCAAAATGGGATGTCAAGCACACTGAATGATAGTGTTGATGCTGGAGCGGAAAGCAACATAGATTCTCCAAACTTGATCAAACCTCCCTCTAAATGCTGTAGCAGCTCTCAGACTCGGCCCCTGACCGGCCCAGCATCTGTCCAGCCTGACCTGGAGATCCCGGGGGAGAGCAGAGGGTGGCCAGATCCCATCAGTACTAGTCCGACCCCAGCCCTCTTTGTCCAGCTGCATGGTGGAGCTGTTCGGCGGCTGAGGAGTGATGAAAGGCCTCTGCAGATATTAAATGAATACCTTACTAATCTGGGGTTTGAAGACCCAGGGAGAGTGCAGGAGGAGGGGATGAATCCAGAAATTGGTTGCCTGATACGCTTTTACTTTGGTGAGTACTTTGTCTGAGTTTATTCATAACATTATTTGTATGCGAGTGTCAGTTTCTTCGTAAAGGAGTAGGTTTCTTGTCCAAATGATTCTGTTCTGGTTACATGTTTATACCGCCATTCATTTTCCTACAGGTTAGCTGCCATGGCCCCTGGCTGCTAGTTACAGCAGGCCACTTTAGTAGTGCTTGGCTTGTCTCATGCTCATTCATTGTTCATCCATTCTCACAGCACCATGAGTGCTGTCATTGTGTTTGGTCAGTCAGACTGTTAAACAAGTGTATTCAATTGTCCAGCTCTGACAATGCCTAGTGTTGTGCCTGCAAACCCACCACAGCCCCCTCTGTGTAAGCTTGTAGGGAGACACATCTGGAGGTAACAGGTGTGCTCTTTTGCCATGCCAAAGACCAAAGTCATGAGGCGTTACAAATTCTGTTTATGTTTTCGCGCTGCTGGTGTTGTTATTGATGATGGTCTTGTTTTTGCTGGCGAGCAGGCTAAGAGGATGGAGCAAGCAGCCGTGATCTCTTACCGGATTAGCACCACTGTAAATTGTTTTTTAACCCTGTTTTTGACACCCGCAGCAAGGACAGTGGAACTAAAGAGCCAAATGGCATGCATTGTGTAATGATGGAGGAAGCCCTAGATGTGTGTCTTTCCTAAATTTAACCTTTCCAAATTTGTTGACACCCACTCCCTGTCTTACATTAAGTGGCGATTTTGTTAAATGATAAATGTTAAACTGAGTGTCCTGCTCGTGTCCTCCATTGGGACCTTTAATGAACCTGCTCCTGAGTCTTTTTTCATTCGCGTTGTGCACGGCCTACATGCCAGAGCCTGTTTTGAGACAGCATGTGCCTAGCTCAGGAGTGTTTTCTGTCTTGTCCTGAGATTGTTGTGTAAACGTCCAGCAGGGCAAGTCCCCTCACTCCCCTCCCCTCTGCTTCCACCTCCTCCCCATTCTTGGCTCCCACAGTAGCATGACAGAGAAACAAAGCGCAGTGTGGAGTTATGCCGCTGAAAGCAGGGGCCCTTCCGGCTAGCGCTCCTCATCACCCTGGAGAGAGCGGACGAATAGACAGCCATGACACAAGCCCTGAAAGACTCGCATGACAGAAAAGTGGAAGCACTGGCATGAGAGGAACAATTAGCAGAGAGGAAAAAGAGCGTGATGGAGGAGGAGAGAAGTCAGGCCAGTGGGTAGATTTTTTTTTTTTTTTTTTTACCTTCCCACAAGATTACCCATCCTCCCTCTCTCCCTTTTTGGCTGCCAGATTAAATGAAGTCAAGGATGCATTGAAAGCATCAATTTTACTGCAGCCTTTTACTTCAGCCCTTATTAGATCAGCTGAATTAATGATCTGTGTGGGGAAATAGGGTATTATTTTGGTTCTTACCATGGTACGTGAGATGGTTTGTTATCCCCACAGAAAACCACTAGCACCACATTATTGTTGGTCATTATAAACTGGCATAACATGCCATGCCGGTTATTTAGTTTGCTTTATTTTATTATTATTTTTCATAAGGTGGTACAGGCCACTCTGGAAATTAGCACTCTAATGACATCAAAATAAGTTAATGCTGACTCATGAATCAGCTCTCTTCAGCTGTTCATGCAGTTCATGATTTTTGAAAATAGTGTACAGGATTTGTGGAAACTGAGGGTAGGTCAAGAAAACAGTGATGCTTACTCAGCACAACTAAATGAACAGGTTCACATAAACCACTAATAGCCATAAGCATTAACATATTTTTTCAAACCTGTTCTCATATGTCTGGTCTGCTTCAGGTTGGACAGAAATTAATTTCATGGAAAAAGGTAATTCTTCAGCTCCTCTTATAATAGTTTTCCCTCGATCATAAACATCAGTGCGATAAGTATGTACTTGATATTAGACTACATTAAACGTTTAATCTCAGCACAATTGTTAGCAATAGCATGCTTCCCAATTAGCCTAATCAAATTGTAAATAACAGTGAAAAAATGCCATATTTGCATTTTAGAAAAATGTTATTTGAAATTTATCATTCCAAGTTAGATGTTTCTATCCTTAAAATCATAATTATTTTTTAAGTAACTATCTTGAAAATGTATGACTTCAGTAATCCACTGTAAAATGTGTTACTATCTTGCAGACAGTTGTTTTGGTAAGAGTGGGTGTAGAGTGGATGTCTCATTTTGGAATAAAACTTCATGTCAGAACACAACAAATTTTAATCAAATCACAAACCCTGAGTCAGCCCAAGTTTGATTTGAAGATGCTGAAGATGTTGTTGTGTTAAGTATTTGTCTTAATGCATACCGGCCATGTTTTGCCCCATACCACTGTCCAGTCCTCTTGGTATGTATGAATTGTTTGCTGGTGTTTGTTTTCACAGCCCAGCCAGAGGAGTTTGACTCAGCAGAAACCCTTCTGCAAAACGCTCATCGCTATATTCCCTCACTTTCTCTGTCTCTCTTTCACACACGCACACATGCGCGCGCACACGCACACACACACACGCGCACACACACACACACACACACACACTGCTGACAGCAAGAGAACAGTGACCTTAGTGAAACTCAGATTTCACCTCCTCAGTGTTTCTGATCTACCTGAGACAGCAGCGGCAGCAGGCTCCTCTTCAGCTTGGAACTGCAGCACCCAGAGGTCAATGCTTTACTTTACAAGGTTAATTGTCTACCCAACAAACTTGACACTTGTCTGTGCCCAAAAGTCCCTAAATACTTGCAGGCTGTGAAAGCCAATTTTTCTCTTTGGTCCCTGTAGTGTTGCCATGACAGCGCAACATCAGCTGTACAGCTTGATGCTGCTGTATAAGAGCTGAGATCCGGGTTCAGATTGCTGGCTAAAAGGAGGAGGTGTTGAAACAACAGTAAGGTGTTGAGACTACTGCTATAAGGAGAATATCGCAGAACTGTGAATGCTTGTGTCAGATGGGTGATGTGTCACGGGGTCGTTCCAGGCTTGTGAAGCACAAGGAGTGCCAAGAATGTTCAGCCTAAAATGAACAGGAAATGGTAATCGCCTGCTTGAAACAGGATGTCCCCCATTCAGAGAAATAGATGGGAGGAAAGCACATGCATGCATATACATTGACACCACCTATGTCTTGCCTGTTCCACCCAGGGAAGGGTGGACCTACAGGATATACATTCCACATTATTGTTTAGGATGAATACAGTTTCCTTTTAGACAAATTTGCTCAGTCAACTTCATCCGTTACGTCACCGCACAGGCATGGGATATGAAAATTTCATGTCACAATTGTCCTGGCCAAAACTGTAGTGATTTAGGGCATTATTCTGATAAGCATCAAAACATACTTAAAACTCTTGAAATGGCACTCAAACATACTGGAATCACTTTACCTTACATTTTGTTTGGTACCTCATATCCCTGCCGTTCTTTATTTTGGAATCCATAGTATTTCCACACATCCAACTAACTTTTTTGGGTGTGGGGGTGTATAAAATGGGCAAACCGAGCTTTCAGCCATAGCGACAGATTTTGGAATGACTGGAAAGATGCACGCTCCCCTTTGTGGCAATTCAAAACAGAACAGGAAATCAATCCAGGACTTAGAAGTTAGACAGCTTCTCAAGTTGCTCATGAGGATATTCAGGATTATCTCGATTTTTTGACTAACCCAGTAATGGGAATTCACCATGATCAACTTTTCCTTAGTGTTTTTTAAAATTGCGATCTGTGAGAATATCCTGTATTGCCCCATCCCCATCACTTTGTTTAAGTTGAGCTTAAGTTAAGCTTGACCACCTTGTTTGCACCTATGCCAATTTCAGCCAAATCCATTTTTTTAGTTTGCTAACAACCTCAGATAACTTTGTGTGTCTTCATGTGTAGGATGTGTGGATGTTTGTTTCAGGATTTTCAGTTACATATGTACAGTATGCCTTTCCTTTTAAAATGTAGAATGTAGTGTTTTGATGGGACTAGGAGGAAGTTGGGAGTAAGAGGAATTACAAAATAGTGACGATTGCCTTATGTTCTGTCCTAGACCGTGGTGGATCAGTTGGATGCTCTCTCATGCTTAAGCCATTCAACCAGAATATAAAGTTTGTTATGTTGTTTGATTAACTTCCCCATGAAATGAAATCCCATGACTTTGACTTCCTGTAAAACAGAATCTCTTTAGAATTTTCTGTATAGGGAGGAGAGCGGAGACTCATGGGTTTCAGGTCTGGCAAATGCGTAACGGCCAGATGGGCGGGACCACGGGCACTGTTTTAAGCTAGATGTCATGAAGTTGTCTCTTGAATACTTCAACAGTGGTAGTCTCTTACAAAAGAACCTCTTAACAGACTCATCATGGCTCTCTCTGAAACGATCATGTCAAGATGAAAATGCTGGGCATGAACGGCAACTAGGTCAATTTTATCATTTCACGAATCATTTTCTCAAAAAACGCTGTGCCAAGGTATCTTATGCAAATGTGGTCTCCCTGCTCACACCCCATGGCATTTTTTCAATCAATGATTATCTCCTTTTAAGGGAAGGTCTCAGAGTACAAGTTCAGGGGTCTTTAAATATTTTCACTTGCGTAAATCTCTGGAGCAGTCAAGTCTTTCTGCCAGTCCTGGAAATGTCAAAAACTCCTGGGCAGATCTATGGGAAGCCATACTGGCGCTTTAGCTCAGACCTTCATGCCTGGGTCCTGGGCTCTGAGCCTAAAATTGGCAAATTAGGCTTTTCTGTTGGGTGCCACAGAGCCAAATGGCTTATCATGAATTACCTGCCAGTTTCTGTGCAGGTGATAAATGTGTAAACCACACATATGTGAGAAATGAGGGGAAACATTATCTCTGTTTTCCCTCCTGCAGATCAAATTACTCGCAGTGCCGCCCACACCCACCCAAACCATTACTGCATCAGCCCAGATAATTTCAAATCCAAAATCCTTGGGGCTGGTGTTTTATCGCAGCTGTCTAGGTTAGATACTGTGGCGCGTCTGTGGTTTGGAATAGATAGAGCAAGTGAGGACAAGAGAGCAGAGGAGATGGGGCATGCTAATGAGGACAAAATTCTCCCCTCCGGCTTTCTGAAGGCTATTGTTTGTGATGACATCATGCTCCTCAATTGGGAGCCAGTTCGGGATGGGAGGGGCTAAAGTCTGATGTTTCTGGTACTGATGCAACAAGCGTTTTGAAAAAGTTTGAACTTTTAATAGGTCCATTCAGGAGTTCATTAGTTCTGGTGTACTGCCTGGGGCCCAGTGAAGCTCTGACACACTTTGCCTAAGTCACTGGAGGAGGCGCCAATGAGGATCTCGGTGTTGGCGCTGGTGTTGTAAGACATTGCATAACAAGCTAATCTGATTTCAGGCATCTCAGTGGCACAGACTCTTAATGTGTCTCCCTTTCTCTGGTTCTGTGTGGTATATGTATACAGCAGAGCAGAGAGCACAAATGCAGACAAGACAAAGCCGTTTTTAGAAGGGAATGAATTAATCAGTTTGAAACCAGAGTGTGTTTACTTGCCTGGCTGTCGTAGGCCTTTATTTCTCCGTGCCTGGTTGTTTTAGCTAATCCCCTGGGTTGCCCCGTGACTGTAACTGAACTGTCATTGCTTTGTGTGTCAGTGAGGGGTTAATGTAACAAATCACGCCCGAGTGACTGCTCACTCTCATTTTCTCTCTCAACCCACAGGCTATTAGAATTCGCTTACATAACCACAGCTCTCTGTCCCTCTCACTCTGAAAAAGGAACTGTGTGTGTGTATGTAGTGTCTATTTGTGTGCTAATTCACTAAGTCCAACATCCATTGTCAAAGAGCTAAATATAACTTTTTCTGTACAAAAGTCCATTGTGTAAAAGTCACTGACACCCATGGTCATCAGTGATCTTCCTACAACACAGAGGCATCTTTTTTTATCTGTCTCTCTCTCTTCCGTTCCCTCTTCCCAGGTAAGCCACGGAGCGTGGGAGGTTCGGAGCGTGTGCAGCTTTCTGGGGTGTTCAACGTGCGGAAAGGGAAGCTGGCCCTGCCAGTGAACCGCTGGTCAAAGCGCCAGGTCACACTGAGTGGAACCTGTCTCATTGTCTCTTCTGTTAAACACGCCCACACGGGCAAGATGCATATCCTCCCACTCATCGGAGGAAAGGTATTTTGTCTAACACTTTTATGCCTTAGATATGCTTGACTAGTGTTTTGTCCTGGCTTGGTATTTAAAAGGTGGAATTACATTTTAGAAATAGCAGATGGGCCGTTGCCAGTTGAGCCATTTCTGAGAGAGACTTTCATTTCTCACTGTAATTACTGAAGACATCAATACTAGATTCTGAAGACCTTTGGGTTAGGGCAGGACATCATGGACAAAATCACATGTAATGATATCTTTGACAGAATACCTTGATAGTGATAATTTGACAATATTGTATGGATGACTGTCTGCTTTCACAAGATATTCACACACAACAGATTTTTGATATACAGTCATTAATAATGTGGATATGATGACCAAACAGGTAGAGGGAAATAATAGAACAGCTACAACAGTCTAATAGGTCCAGAAAATTTTATATCCTACTTTGGATATGCTTCTGGAATGAGTGAGGCTCAGAGTGCAGTTATATGGCATGATTCTTTTGAACAGCGTATCACTAGGTTGGCAAGGTTGGCTAGACCTTGAATGTGGGTAAACCAAAGTGTGGTTTTTAATGCAGGTGGAGGAGGTGAGGAGACACAGCCACTGCCTGGCCTTCAGCTCAGCCGGGCCCCAGAGCCAGACCTACTACATCAGTTATGACTCCTACACAGAGCACCTTCGCTGGCACAGACATGCAGCAAAGGTAGGCGACTTTGTGTATGTCTTAATGCATTGTTTGAAATATTGAAATTGTAATATGGCCCAGTGGAATATGCAGATCACAGGAGCTGCGGTCTTTTGATAAAGGTAAAATGTGGGACAAATCATTCTTGTAAATGAAGTTTTATAGTGCTACATGCCCTGGCCTACAAATCATATTTTCCAGATGTAAGAAAATATATTTTTCAGATACAGATCCCAGCAACACCATCATTTAAATTTTTTTTTCAGTGAAAATTAAAAATCTGGTGCAAAAATCATTCCTGCTAAAATGGTGAATCCTATCATAATTGCAATATCTATAAAATTGATTGCAATATGATTTTTTTTACCATATTGTTCATGATTTTTTTTATCAGGTTTTGTTCACACTGATAATACCTTTTTTAGAACCAGATAAGTGAGTCAAGTTCACATTTGGATGGGCATTATATTCACAATGTGCAAACCAACAAAAGGTTAGAGGCGAGAGCAGGCAATGGTATTACATTCCATTGACCATAACCGTTTATGGTCAAGTGTGGACATAAAGTGACGTAATAAGAATCTGATGTTTTGAATCAAAAATAACATTAAAATGACAAGTACAACTTTATTTTATATATATTATGTCCTTCACTACAGTTTTTATGCACCATAAGAGTGGCACCTATCTGTGTATGATTAGATTTTCAAGTACCTTGCTGCATGAATCTGCCTATTACTTAGGAAAATGGATTTCCTTGAAACTACAGCAACTCCTTCTTTAAGATATGGATTTCATGGTAATACCACCCCCATGTAATATCAAGATAAATACGCTGACAATGATTGTTTTGTTAATACATGCATGAATTACCTTAATGACCTCGTTAATATAACTCACAGTGTTAATACAGTGTATCATGGGGATTTTGATGGGAAGTGCCTCTTGTTGTGGAATTGTCGCTGTCTCAAGGAGGTCGCATCAAAACAGGTCTCATCCATCCTTCCCACTTTGTCAGATTGCATCACAGAGGGTGAGCTCAGTCGACCTGTCGTGTTGCAGCCTGGAGGAACTGCCGTCTCAGCTCTTCTACAGCCAGGACCTTACCCACCTAAACCTCAAACACAACTTCATGTCGCCACAGAAGGGTCTTGCAGCGCTCACCAGGTGAGTTTCTAAAACCAGCACCCACACACACACACACACACACCGTCGCAGAGAGGCAGGGCCCTCTGTCTAGGAGTTTGGAACCTCTTTTTGATGAGTTTGTTTGTTCATCACAAGCTCGCTCTCTCTTGGGGAGCCACCATACGGTCTAAAGAGGAAGCGGCTTAGATCAAATTACAGAGGATGCCTGTGTGGGTGGCTGCATGGCTTGGATGATTAAAAGCAAGCAAACAGTTGTGAAGAGAGATTTGATATTCGACCACCTGACCTCTGGGGCAAAGGGCTTCTCTGAGGTCAGCTGCTGAGTCAAGCTGATCTTTGCTGACATGGCATTAGGAAAGACTTTCTCACTGTCAATTATAGTAGTTCCACTGGAGTTCAGCAGGTTCATTCCTGCAGTGAATATTGAGTGACTGTAAACACATACATGCAGGCTATAGGATTTCTTTGGTGAATCTAAACATCTGTTCTGATTTAACTAATAAATTATGTGCATAAGCTCTTACTGTTATTAAGAGAAATCTGAATTAGATACTGGGCTAATACAAATTTTAGCTATTGTAACTTCTGTTCAGGTGCTCTTTGGTGTGGCAGTGAAAGTGATGCACTCAGGTGAAAATGATGATTGTGGTGGAGTTGGTCAGTTTTGAGTTATTGTATTTTTATAACAACTGTGGTTTCCTAAATTATACAATATGAACTAATAATTCATTCGTTTATACTCAGATGCCCAGGCTAAATTTGCTGGTTTTAGCAACTTAATGTGGTCATTTTCTTAAAACGCTGTACTCTTTTTGAAATTTAAGTCATAGATGAAGCCAGACATTTTTTCTTAACAAAAAAAAATTGCTCATACATTATATAATAAGTCTGAAGTATTTTTTGTCTTTTAATTTCTAAAAGATTTCATATGCAAATACACGTAAAAAGCATACCTGAAAATTTACCCCCCTAAAAAAAAGACAAAAAACAAACAAAACAAACTGTTATCTAATATGCAAATTTGCAAATATCCAATTCAATTTCTGTACAGCAATAACAAAACATATAAGTGTCATAATACAAAATATGCTTGTGTTTGTGTCCTTGTATTGTTATTGTGTGAGATTTTATTGTGCCTGGGTGAAAGAAAATAGAACTGCATCCCTCTACTGTAATGCAGCCTTTAAAACCAGGAAAAAGCAACACTTATGCAATATCATGATATTACAATATCTAAAATTCCAGGCAATGTCTAGTCTCAAATGATGATATCAATATAATATCTATATATTGCCCAGCCTTAACAAATCCAGTTGATGCTAACCCTAACCATGCACCCTATACAGAACTTAAACTAATGAAAAATGGAAACCAGCTCACCACCTGGCTCATGGCTATGCTTTCACTTTCTATAGTACCAAGAGTTTTATATTTTGAAAAACAAATGTTTGAATGAATAATTGAATCTTTAAATAACGTCAGTGGTGTTAACAAGGAAATTTAACCAAATATCTTGAAAACAGCGGCATCACTCGAGCCAGTAGAGTTCATTGAGGACTTTGAACTCTATTGGCCCATGTGGACTACTTATAAGGTTAATCTACTGGCTCAGAGGTCTGGCAATATTCCTCTGGACCAGTGGGAAATTTGCATTGTTGAGCCCTGGCAGCTGCTACTAGCTGAGAATATGTGAGTGCAAATTCTGAGAGTGAAAAGAATGACCTTTTTTTTTTAATGTGTGATATATGCATGCAAGTCATGTGTCCACCTCAATACCTTTCAGTTCTTTGCGATAAGGATGCAATCAATTCCTGTGGGAATATTCAGATTATTTACTTATTATTATTATTATTATTTACTGTGTGTGATTGAAATTTAAAAACATGTACGTGGTATATTATAAGACTTAAGACCAAGAGATAAGCTGTCGTCATTAGTTCCATGTGCATGTAAACACACTCTGTGGTGGTCCTAAAATTTCAACTACCTTTTAAATAAAACCCCCAATTAGCTGCTAGAACAAAGATCATCTGTTGTACCTGCCCAAATCTGCCTGCGGCCAGCCCTACTATCTTCATTTGTTATCTTTCTGTTGGGTCTTTGTCTCTGCTTCACTGCCCAGTGTAACTGTCATGCTTTTGATGAGAATGGATATATGGTCCCATTGTTCCTCCGTAAACACACGCTTCCCAAGCGGTGTTTTCAGGAATGTGTTTTTCCCATGGTGCGGCTGTGGCTTTCCCTCGGAAGGACGTGGATCCGGCACAGCCTTTCACCCTGGCCCCTTTGTGAATTGGATTAGGTTAGCCTGGGAAGGCCAGGGAACTGATAGACTAAACACACACACACACACACACACACAAGCACACACACACATCTATATATATCTATATCTATACATAAAAATAGCTCCCATTTGAACCACATGTTGCGTTGCTTTGGTGAACATTTTCAGTCCTGTAAATAGTTTGCTTATAATAGCATGAGTGTGTGTTATGATGTCAAAACTTCAAAACATTACACAAGCTTTCCCCTTGGTAGATGTCCCTGTTTGTTGGTTGGGCGTTATGTAACTAAAATATTTTTCAACAATGTTTCTGTCACTGCCTCTCCTTACAAGAAGGCCAAGGTCTGATTATAGCTCTGATAAATTAATCTCTTTTTCTCTCTCCTTGCCTGCCCTTCTCTTCATGCCTCTCCCTCTCTTTCTCTCTAGGTTCTGTAAGCTGAGAAGCCTCAGCCTGTCTAATAATGCTCTGGGTGAGTTTCCTCTGGCCTTGTGTGACATCTCTTCACTAACGGAGCTCAACCTGTCCGGAAACTGCCTGTCGTCTCTGCCTGCCGCAGTAGGAACCATGCACAAGTGAGTGGGCTCAAAGGAAATTATGACCTCTGGCTTGCAGCATTGCTGTTATGTAGTCTTTGATGATGAGGATAATTTGCTAGGTTATTCCTGGTGGGGAGAATTTGTCCTCAGTGACCCAGGCTATACACTGCTGAAAGAGACATTAGACAGTGCTTGTGTCATTGTCATTCCATCAGTGCAGATTAATCCTTGCTGGGATGTGTATAAAGTGAGCAATTGGCTGCACACCAGACTCCTGGCCTGACAATGCGGTGGTTTTGGAGAGATGGTCTTAGTGCAAAGTCAATAACGATACTGTCTCTGCGTGAAAGGGAGTTTCGGGTCAAGTGTGCAGTTATTGTATCAATTAGCAGTTTCTGTGTACGTGTGCGTGTGTGTGTGTTTGCATGTGTGTGCGTGCCTGCCTGCCTGCCTGCCTGCGTCTTTGTGATGTTTGTAAGTTGATTGCAAAAACCTCATTTTTAGCACATGTTGCAAACAAATGTGGTTTACGACATTGTTTTGTGCGGTATTTTAAAGAATTTCAGCTGGCATTTTAAATTCCACCAAAAGTCACTTTTGCTTATAATGCCACGTACACTTGTGCAACTCACACAGTGTTATGAAGGAGAAAATCAAGCACATCTGAAAAACAGTAATTCAGAAATATTTCAACCGTAAAGACAGATCCTTATGGATTTGAAGATGATAGAATATGTCAATACTGATGGTTTCAGAATCCCCTTTCCCTAATCTCCCGGTGTTTGTTCCCAGCCTGCAGACTCTTCTTCTGGATGGGAACTTACTGAGTTCTCTGCCTGTGGAACTGGGCTCTCTGGAGGGCCTGACCTACCTGGGCTTGTCCTTCAACTGTTTTAGCTGCATCTCCCCTGTCCTAGAGAAATTAAAGGGCATGGAGAGACTTTGTCTGGCAGGGAACCAGCTCTCTGTCCTGGATATGGCTGGACTGCAGTGGCTGCCTGCTCGCTACATAGATCTCAGGTAAGCATATCTTTAGTGACAGTGAGATAGCATTTATTCAAACAAAACCCTCATGAATAAAGATCATTCAGAGGAAATGCAGGGGCAAAGATTATCCGAACACTGAAACATGCACACATCCTGGGATGGTTTGTACTAGGGATGAAAATCAGTGTGCCCCCCATAATATGATACTATTTGCGATTCTTGGGTACCACTTTAGAATATTGTGTAATGCTTAATTACTTTTTTAAAAACACCGCATTGCATAAAGTCATTGCACCAAGGCACTGGCTTCGATCTGGTGTTGGTCCCCAGGAACTGCACTGTGGCAGCCCACTGTTCCTAATAGTTCAGATGGGCTAAATGCAGAGGATGAATTTCTTCACAGGGATCAATAAAAGGTTAACTTAAACTTAACCTTAATCTAATATGGGGAATATGGGCTCACATATTGGTCGTATAACTGCAATAATCGATTTTTCCGTTGCATAGTTTGCATACAGCAGTGCTCATGTCCAACTCATCTTTGCCTTCTAAATTATTAAAGCCAAAGTTCCTCCAGACTTATGATTTAAAGTGTTGAGGTGCAGCATTAATCTCTGCTGCCGCTATGTTTGCTTCTTTTCATCTTTAATCTTGTGATGCTATGCTTAATTCCAACAATAGTATGCCAGAGACCTGAAAGTAAATGTTAGTAATGAAATAAAAATGTGGACAGCGTATCAGTTCAGGGGCAGCAGGTTCAGTCCTGTAACCAAAAAAAAAGTTATTTGCAACTGAATTGTTTTCGTTTCCCATCCGTACTTTGCACCCTCTATTTTGCCGTGAAAATAGGTCTAGTTGCATCAACAAGGAAATTCCAGTACAAAATGAGCAGATTGTATTTCCACCTCTCTGCATGTGCCACTCAGTTTGCTCAGTGGGTTTATAAGTCTTTTCCTCAGATGAAGTTCCGTTGTAGCTTTTTTTCCGTTGGGTCATATGAACTTACACTGGACTCAACAGCTATTGGATATAAATAAAGCAAATAGATGACAGATTATGATTAACACTCCTATTATCTTTGGAGTCAATTTGACCCCGTTCAGTGTTTAACGTCTCTCAATACATGATTAACTAATGTTTTTTTTTGCCTCATATTTCATTGCATTTCTTAATTTAATGGGGTCAAGTGGGTAAACAAAATGATGATGATATGTTTTCAATATCCTGTACACATTTAGTACTGATACGTGTTTCATTGGGGTTTGCCTAACCCCAGGCTTTTTTTAGCTGTGTAAAACATCACATGATTCCCACACAACTTTGACACATAAGGTGGAAGTTATGTTTCATTTAAAAGGCTATTTAGACAAGAAACATAAAGTCCATGATATATAAAAATGGGTAACATTTGGCTAATA